>SNQJ01S0209535.1:0-16074 GCA_010110895.2 Picea sitchensis
ATTACAAAAATGTAAAACAATTTATCTAAAATAAAAAATGTTAAAAGTTGTTTTTTTAAAAACTAAAATGAAAATTCAAACTGCTTGCTAAGATCAAACACAAAAATTCTATCAAATTTTACCAAGTTTAATGCCTTCCATGGCATAAACACTGAAAGAGAATGTGCATATAATACTATGATAGCTTAGCAGTACTCTTTGACTTTTACAAGCTCTTTGTATGCGTGTTCTTGCATGTTGTCATTTAACATGAAGACCGTTGATGCCTTGTCGGCATGCTCTTTCAGATGGCAGTATTTTGAAGGTCCGCAAAACTAAATATAAGACAATGCATTTTGGGTTGGTCTTATTTCATTTATTTACATGTTAAGAAAAGTACGTTCGATTTGATGGATTTTGAATATGTGTATTTATGGATTTGTGTGCTTTTTGGTGTGGAATGAGTTTTATAGGTGGACAAATATGGTTTTAGAAAACCTGTCAATCAGTTGACAGGTTTTCTACAAAACCTATCCCTAAGATGCCTTCGGCATAAAAATGGTGGTACTGGTAGCACCACTTTTTTATTTGGGGGTTGATTTTAAAGTTTTTTTGAGCAACCATTTGATCCTTTAAGCCCATGCTGGAAAAACAATTGTAATTTTGACCTGGTTACAAGAAATAGTGCTACCGGTAGCACCACTTTTTTATTTGGGGATTGATTTTCATGTTTTTTATGAAAAAATATGGGTTTTAAGAGCTAGAGTTCTCATTTTGAGGTCACAATTCTTATTAAGTTGGTAGCTTTGTTTACTTCCTCAATTTCTAAACCATTGTGAATTATTTGGGTTATTTTTTGGTATATGAAGTGTTTTTAGTTAAGTTCTTGGACATCACCCATGTTATTTAGCAATATTATTGTAGTGTAAAAAAATGACACTATTGTAGTAGCTTGTGATCATAATTGAAGTTGTCCATGTTGATGGATGTTTATGCAATGAAATGATGCTGCCATGTTCTTTTTTTTTTCTTTTTATAATTGGTAAAGGATAAACTATTAGGGAAATAGTTTGTTGTTACTAACAAATAATTTTATCATGAAAACTATTTAAACTGAGGGTTCTCGGCATTAACCAGAAATTCCAGTGCTTTCGTTATGCTTTTAAAGTTATTATTGCTGACGTTAGCTAGCACAACTATTAATCTTTAATGGAGGCTGCAATGCCGCACTTTTCAACCAGGTTCAATGTTGGACGTGATAACTCATGCAAAGTAACATGAAGTTGTATCATGAGCTAACCGTTTATCGTGAGAGTAAAATTTCGGCAGAAAATCGAATGAGAAAACAAAGAAGATACATAACCTACCAATCCTTGCATGCTTCACATTGAGCCATTAAGACATCAGTGTTGTATGGAATTTCACAAAGGCATTTCGTTAAAGACACATCTCGGAGGTTGGCAGATCAAAACCCCTGGAGGCAAAAAAGAAAAAGAACCCCAGGAGGCAAAAAAGAAAGCTAAAATTTCACAGCAGATCTCGCTGACTTACACGACCATCCTATTGGGAGTGAACCCTCCGGTTGTGGCGTTGTATTCAAAGCGACAGAAATAGTCTTCGAAGCCGACGCTTTCCAGTTTGGTGTAGTTCTTGAAAGTATGCACACTGCTTTTGTCCTCAATTCTATCGGCTCTCTGCTCATCGAAATGATCCGAAAGGAAGAGCTCCTTTGTGTCGTGGAATTTGTGGCGGCCTCCTATAGAATCCTCTGGCCAATAATACCATCACACACGGACCTTCACAAGGTTTCCCCGACCATCGACTTCTATCTTGCATTTCACATTCAAAGGCAACAACATGTGCAAGAGCCGCTTCTTCCACTTCTACATATGCACACATACCATTATGTTGTAGTGCCTTGGATCATGTGATTAACAAAATTCATTTTATAACGTTAATATGTAATACAACCCCCTAAAAATTGACCTTAATAGGGATCAATGTTATAGTTAAGGATATCAATTTACCTTTCAATTAGTTTAAAATGGTACGTGAATTAGGATTTGAGAGTTGGGGACCAATGACTGAAGCAGGATTCACTACTACCCGATTAAGGTCCCTGTCATTTGAGAGTGCCCATATAGCTTTCTCTGAGAGTGTATTTGCCAATGGAGACCACAACTACACAAACACAGAAGGCATTTGATAATGAGTTTTTCTATAATTTAGGACAAATTATATTTACAGAACTATGAAAGTGAATCGACTTGCATTCTTTTCTTGGCAGAATTCAAGATTGGTCCATCACTTCTCGTCCATAATTTCTCCATTGCCAAGATTGTCAATCCTCCTCCCACAAACAATGGTCGACATAGAGGAAGTGAACACCAAACGCTTCACACTCTTTGCGACAACGCAGGCTTCCACCACATTCAATGCGCTCTGAACCTCGTAGTCTATGATATCAATCTACAACACCCAATAAAACATTATGAAACCCTTCGTTTCCCATAAATTTATCCAAATTCTAAAAAATCTTCATAAACTAATTTATATTGGATATTCCTGCAATCCATCAAGATTATCACAGGGCGCAGGGATGTGCAAAACTCCAGAGAAGCCATTGATGTTGCCGAAAACGATGCGATAATCCAAGAGATCGGCTTGGCATATCTCCAGCTTCCTCGATAATGCTTCTTCGGACTCCATCTGCTTCATGGTATATGAAATAGCTTACTGAAGTGACATAGCGTTGAGTGTTGAAGTCTGTAGCTTTAGTCAAGTGACAAGAGATGAAGTCTTTCAATGGCCACAATGAGTCATCGATTGCAGTGACAGTCATTGACTGCCAAACGACAAGAGGAGGAGGATACTGAGAAGGGCTCTGATCTACAGTGCATCGACTGCAGTGACATGTCAGGACCTCGCCATCGGCTCGGCAATAAGATGTTCGTTTCAATAGCGAATGGGATCTTTCCAAAAAGGATTTTAAATAATTGAAATAAATAAATAAAATCCATTGCTAAAGTATGACATTAGAAAAGTATACAAAGTTTTGGTCAAATGAATAGATTAATATATATTCAAGGGCGAACTCATCGCTATATACCATCCTATCGGCAGGTATAATATTTGTTGTAACACCATAGCAATATTCTTTAATGATCACACTGACCAATATACCAAGTATGTTACTTTTTCATGCATTTTTCATTTGTTGACAAAAACACCCGAGCCATGACACTATAGTTTACCCAAATTGAATTCGTAATCGATTTGCACTACTTGTCCTTTATTAGTTTCCCCCAATTTAAACATGTTTAACATGTCAATATATATTCATCATCTAACTTAGTTTCTTTGGCATATCTAGAAGAATTATTTTTAATAAATACACTATTTTTTATATTCTTACCTTTGATCTTAACACCTTGAAATTGTTGCATGTAAGCATCTTGTGCTATGCTTTTGACATCCATTTGGTGCACTTTTCACTCAAGTTGCGATGTTGGTGCTATCATCAAGATGACTGTTAACACTTTGGTTGTTTTGTAGGATTCTTCGAATTATTATCTTAATCAACATCCTCATGCAAATCCATTCACTATTAGTCTTGCCTTATGCTTGTCCAGACTGCATAGATCTATCTGCTTACTGAAGTTGAGGAGATGCGCATGACAAGAGTGAATCCAATATTGGATGTGACCCATGCACGTGGTGGGAAATACAAAAACAATCACAATCTATTAGTTTCCTGCATGACATACAAATAATCGTCACTTCTCTGCCCCACTGAAACAAGGACTTAGACATCTTGGTTGTGACAAGGCACAACTTTGAACATAAATAGCATGAATGCTTTGTTAGTAGATCTTGTGTTATGGAAGCATGAGAGCACAAGTTAGCACATGATTCATATTATCGGGATGCCCAACTTAACCCAATCACAATAGCCACTTTACCCATTGAATATACAAATACCTTGCCTCAACTACATGATGTAAACACTCATACTTAAGACCAAAACAAGGGCCACATATAATTAGATGATGATTATAATGCCTCTATCAACCCACATTACCAATGCTCATCATCGTTTGTAACTAGTCTCAAATGCACATAACAAAGTAAACTAAATAAGGAGTTACTTATAATTTGCAGATTACAAATCCATAGATTCCATTGAATGGATCCGTGTTGACTCGTCGCTTATCAATGAATACAACACAGAGAGACTCTTATGGCCTTCCCACAAGTGTCTCCATGCCCAAATAACCACAATTAAAGAAATTGAAATGCAAGATTATGCTTTGTACCTATTAAGATATCATGATAATAGAATTTGTACGCATCCCAAAGTCCATTATTTCTTATGTAACCATATGATGCACCATCGTAGAGAAACAACAACTGTCGTCTTTGTAAGGAAACCTAGTGAGGACAACTTACCAACAACCATTGTAAATTTGCGCCATTACCTTCAACACTTGTCTGATCATAAACATGCAGAACATGTTGTGTGCTTCATCTCCACTTTTCATGGAACAAGATCTTTCTAAAACAAATCTAGGAATGAACTAAAAGAGATGATCACACATCTAGCCTATCAAACATTGTTCGCTATGCTTAGTGCATCAAACACCAAACGAAATTATTTGCAAGGTCATGACCGATGAACCTCTATCCAATGCAAGTGAGCATCACAGTTAGAGAATTCAAAATATAATCACAAACCCACATTTGACATCTCTATACAGTTTTTTTCTTTCTTCAATGGAATACACATCTTGAGAAACCCTCCAGGTACTTCCCCTCATTTCGAGGATGGTACAGGAGATAAACTGATCAAATGCATTTTTGGCAACCTAACCCAGTGTGGACATCGAGTGAGGTCCAACAATCTCTACAATATATATGCTTGATGACTTGAACCCACGACCTCTTGCTTGTAAATCACATCTCAGCCACTCAAGCTAATCCATTGGGCTTTTGGCATCTATATACATGGACCACAAATTCACAATCTTCAGTGAAGAAGTCCTTAAAAAACACCTCCATACAAAATATCAATAATTAATTTATTTTTTCTTCATAATTTCTTTTTCAAAATAAAACTATTTCAAAAAGTACATTTTTTTTAATTGTAAACATAATTCCAATACACTTCCTTTTATACAATATCTTTATATATCTACACTAATTTTTATTTAAATTTATTTATTAAAAAAAAAAATCATCTTTACTTTAAATTCAAGTTTCTATGAACGTTACTTTGCACCTTCCACCTTCTTAGAATCATTGCCAATGTTAAAATATTGGCCAAAAAATTGAATATATAGGCATTTTCTTTGAATTCCCGTTGCATTTCAAACTCAAACTTACTTATTGATTAAGTTAAAGGTTCTCCTCTACTTTTATTGATATGCTTTGGATTAAAGATGAGACCATTTTAAATAAAGATTAGCCAAAGCCTTGGTAAATGCTTTGGAATAATGATCAATCCATTTTAAATAAAGCTTAGCCAAAGTCAAAGTTATCTTTTTAGAAAGTTAAAAAGTTTAAGCGTTAATGATTCTATACATTGACATTTTTAGAGTGTTATGGTTTGGGTTTAGACTGTAACAGGTTTAATATGATGATTTCAAAAAATATATAGTTATATATAATCTTAATTATAGAAATATGCAATTCTAATTATTTTATTGCCACAAAAATTATTGAAAAAAAATATTAAAAAGGAAAAAAAATTAAATTAAGTTGTGCAATATATATGTATGGCTAATGCTTACTATTTGCCAATATAGTATATAAAAAATGAAAGTGTTATGGCCGGGGTTTAGGTTGTCAAATGAATGGCATTAATGAGGGAAGTCAATTTCCAAGTGCATGAGAAGTTAAAATAGATTTGTGAAAGGTTGATATGCGACAAAGATATTTATAGAATTTGAACTAGAATTAACTTTTACATCCTGTAATGTTAGAAAGCAACATTTTCTTGTTACAATTCTGCTCTCCTACCTTGTTGGGATTTAATAGGAAGAATGGTTAAATATATCCTGAAATTTTAGAAATCATTGAACTTCTACCAAATCACCATTTATGACATCCGGTAATGAAAATGTAAGGCAGCAACCAACAAAATCAGAAATTTTAGAAATTATTGAACTTCTACCAAATCACCATTTATGACTACTGGTAATGAGAATCTAAAGCAACGACCAACAAAATCAGCTTGATTGCCATGAGGGTGGGAAAAATATTATAGAAATGTAGAATACATTTCTTTAATATTTTCTTCACCAAGACCAGCTTTATTATAGGGGAAATTTAAGTGTTTTGGTTTAAAATTAAAGTTGTAGTTTAGTTGTTCTAAGTTTTGGGTTTTTTTAGGGATACTTTCTATTTTATTGTCTTAAATTTTGCTAGAAATTGTTGGATCTACAAATTTCAGTGGTTAATTATGTATAGTCTGAGTGCTCCAAGGTTTTTCAGCAAGCTAAATTATTCAAAAATACAATTTAAACAACAGAAAATTGTGATTTCGTACAAATTTATATCACCCTATAAAAAAACCAAAACATATAACAGTGATAGAAGACCAAAATTTAATGCCTCTACCCGAAATCAGTATAGCTAGAGGAAAGGAGAGGAGCTCATTAATACTAAGATGATGATGATGGTGACGATCTGTACTTTCCTCGTAATGTTTGACAGGGAGCAAACTCCGAGTCTTAGTCAGACCACCACTACTCATTAAGTCGGAGGGAAGATTTATTAAAAACACAACAAAATACATATTGGTTGGGATTTAATACGAAGAGAAGATTTATTAAAAACACAACAAAATACATATTGGTTGGGATTTAATACGAAGAATGATTAAATACATCAGAAATGAACATTTTCATTTTATAATATGGTTTTAAGAAGCCAGAGTTAATCATTGAATTTCTATTATTGAATTTTTATTAGTTTATTCAAAACTTTAGATTTTTTTGGAGTTTTTAGGAGCATATTTTTCTATAATTTTTACTGAATCCTAACAAAAAATTATTGGAATTCATTTGAGTTATTGAGTTTGTATAATTCCAATGCCATGAGAGTTTTTCAGAACACTGAATTCATTTATGTATTAAAAAAGGCAATTTTATTGGAATTCATTTGAGATATTGAGTTTGTATAATTCCAATACCAGTAGAGTTTTTTAGAATGTTGAATTCATTTATGTATTAAAAAATGCAATTTAAACAACATAAAATGACGATTTCACCAAAATTATTAGCCTCATTCCAATGAAAAAGTTCAAAAAGACAAATGCTTTGACAAACCCAACCATTTATTACCATAAAATGAAAATCTGAAGCAACAACCAATAAAATCAACCTGATTGCCAACTCTATTACATTGAAAGCTTCTGTGTTCTGGCCTAAAATTAAATGCCTCAACCAATAAAATCAGCCTAATTGCCAGCTCTATTACATTGAAAGCTTCTGTGTTCTGGCTTAAAATTAAATGCCTCTGCCCAAGGAGAGTAGAGTGGGAGGAGCTCATTAATAAGACTCTACATAGATGATGATGATGGTATCAATCTGTGCTTTCCACATGGTGTTTGACAGGGAGCAAACTCTGAGTCTTAGCCAGACCACCACTACTCATTAACTCGGAGGGCAGATTTATTAAAAACACAGCAGCACAATTGCCCACGACTGGGTAGATACATGCGCCTATAACCATTGTACTCTCGTGGAGAATGATGCCCAAAAAGTTACAGGGGCAAGCTTCAATTTTGTGTATCAGTATTAGGGTTGGATTCAAAAGGTTATACATGAACAAACTAATGTTTAACTTAGTTAAACATTACTGGATTCATCGCACACAATAATAACAAGCAGCCCAATAAAGAGCAATATCATAATCACTTAGTTCAACATCGCTGGAATCATCGCACATAATAATAAGCAGCCAAAATAAAGAGTAATATCCTGAATTCCAGGGAGTGGAGTCGTACAAAAACATTTAGTTGATCACTATTTAAGGAAGTTAGTACCTTTTAACTCACCATAGCAAAACCAGGGTTAACATGGATAGATGGATCTGTACATACCGTTGATTATGGATCCCTTATTTGGGATGTAGAGTGGACAACACTGGGAAGCATCTAAATCATACACCAAGCCTTGCGAAGCCATAATGAAATTGGATTTTAGAAAACAACACCAAATGCAGGATTAAAAATGGATACACATCAAGATCATCCGAGAAAATGTGAAAACAAGCATATTTTAAATTCATGCACAGAGGTCGACATTAAAATCATGTGTACAAAGTACCCAAGCATATGCATGACAAGTCTGGCATAACTTATGAGAGAGATTGTTAAGAAAGCAAAGTAGTGTTGAACTTTGAGTCTCACCAACTCAAGATCAAAATTAAAGCAAAGCACAAGATCATTTGAATGAAATGAAGTTAAGATTAGAGGGGAATTCAAGCACCATATAGAATTCTTTTACAATCAACAGTACAAACAGATTAGAGGGGAATTCAAGCACCATATAGAATTCTTTTACAATCAACAGTACAAACCTGACGCTATGTAGCCATAAGAACCAGCAATTGCAGTCATAGAATCAGTCCCGTTGCCACCAGTTTGCATAATCTTCGCAACGCCAAAATCTGCAACATAAGCCCCATAATCATCATCCAGCAAAATATTGATGGATTTCACATCTCTGTGAATAATGGGTGGTTCACAATCATGATGAAGATATGCCAAGCCCTGAGCTGCTTCAAGGGCAATCTTGTATCTTATGGGCCAGTCAAGAACACTAAACTTAGGCCCATGAAGCAGATCCCCCGGGCTTCCATTAGGCATGTACTCATAGACCAATAGATTGGAGTCGTTGTTACTACAACAACACCATAGATTTACGATGTTCTTATGCCTGATCTTCCCCAATGTGTCCACCTTTGCTTTGAAACCATTGTCATTGGAAGCATCGTTTTTAGCACTGCTCCAAAGCCTCTTAATGGCTACTAATTCACCATTGCTCAACGTAGCCTTGTAAACCTTACTGGCTCCACCGCTTCCAATCACGTTATCTTCATCCAAGCAATCCAGAACCTCATATTCACTGAAGCCCAAACTGTGAAATGAAGTCAGCATCCAAGAAGGTTTGTCTACGGACTTTTTCCTCTCTACATTTGCAAAGCTTTGGTACCTTTTGTAAAACCACACAAGTCCAAGGACGAAAATAATTAGAGAAAACACAAATAAGCAATGAAGCATCCACCACCAAGTCCTGCGCTTAGCTCTTTCACTCTGTTCTTCAGAACATGACTTCATGTCGTTAAAGGCCTCCCGTATACATAACTCAGGATTTCCCAAAAAGCTCTTTTCATAAACCAGACTCTCAAAAGAAAAAGGAACTGTACTGGACAAATGGTTTTTCGAGACATTGAACATATTCAACTTCAGATTTCCGAGATCGGAAGGAATCGACCCAGTGAGAAAATTGTCCAAAAGGTCCAAATAATTAAGCACTGACAAAGTGCCAAGATTTGTAGGTATAGAACTGGAGATTTGTTTTTTTGAAAGATCGATCTCCCCAAGCTGCTTGCAAGAGCCAATTTCAGCAAGAAGCTCTCCACTTAGCTGGTTATTGCTAAGGTCCAACTTTCTGAGCTATTGCAGCTTCCCCAAGCTCGGAGGCAAAGCACCGAAGAGTAAATTACTCCTGGCGATTATCTGGCAGAGGTTGTGCAGTTCGTCGATTTTTGTAGGAAGGCTGCCCGTAAATTTATTGCCCATTTTTTGTAGGAAGGCAGCAGTTCGGCGATTTTTGTAGGAAGGTTGCCCGTAAATTTATTACTGACAAGGGTTGCAGTGACAGTCGTCCACTGCCAAACGACATGAGGAGGATACTGACAAGGGCTCTAATCTGCAGTGCATCGACTGCAGTGACATGTCAGGACCCCACCATCGGCTCGGCAATAAGACATTCGTTTCAATAGCTAATGAGATCTTGCCAAAAAGGATTTTAAATAATTGAAATAAATAAATAAAAAATCATTGTTAAAGTATGATATTAGAATAGAAAAGTATACAATTTTTTGGTCAAATGAATAGATTAATATATAGTCAAGGGCGAACTAATCGCTATATACCAGCCTATCGGCAGGTATAATAAAAGGGATAATAACACATAAATATGGTTTTGTTAATGTTTTCACAATTTTTATTTTATTTTATTTAGTGATGGAGACTATGTGATGTAGAGTTTTATTCTCAATATATATAAATCTATCAATTTTTTAATTAAATATTGATAAATAAAAGATAAAAACACAATATAGCATTTAAATAATATAAAATATATTAATAATTAATAAGATAAGAAAACAAAAATTAAAAGAGGGAAGTTAAGAATTTTACATTTTCGATCTTTTTTTGTTTGTTGTCACTGAA
Organism: Picea sitchensis; assembly: GCA_010110895.2. NCBI lineage: Eukaryota > Viridiplantae > Streptophyta > Pinopsida > Pinales > Pinaceae > Picea > Picea sitchensis. The sequence continues at coordinate 10,445 of SNQJ01S0209535.1, forward strand.
ATCTTGCCAAACATTTTTTGTCAAATTTGCAATTTTGGATTGATGAAATCATTATTTTTAATGAAAAAATGGATTCAACGCTTGAATACCACTATTTCAACTAAATCGTGCAATGTTTTTTTTTTGTAAGTGAGTGTAAGAAGTTGTATTACTGTAGAAAATTATGATACAAAAAAGGGGGACATCCTGGTCTGCCTAGAAGGAAACCAGACCATGGGTGCCCGAGTTGCACATGTTGATATTTACGAGGGGTGAGACTGGTCTGCCACTAGGGGAAACCATGCCAGTCCTACCATATCCAGTTTGATAAAAGATAAGCAACACAGTCATAAAGAAAAAGATGAAGCAAAACGCTAAACCCAAGTGGGTAGTAGGTCTGAACTACCCTGATTAAGCCTGGCATTACTACCATTAGACTAACCATTCACTAGTCCAAGACGATGATGTGTTTCTTTCCACCATCCGCTTGGCTCTTGTTATCATCCTTCTGGGAGATCGTGTGAGTCTTCCGAATGTGGGCTGACGCCTCACGTTCGTCGACCGACGTGATGTCCATGTGGTGGACATAACGCAGATAGAGGTGGAACGGAGCATCCAACCGCTCCATCTGGGATTTTTGGTCCTTCTCGATCTCAACTAACAGTTTGGTGATAGTTTCCAAACTACTCAGGCGACTTAGGATTTCATCCAGCATTTTCTTGTTTTCCTTGTGACCTTCCTGTCTAGCGTCTTCCATTTCCGAACTCACTTTGCCAATCATCATCTTAGTTAGCCAAGCCATCTCCATCGTTTTATGGTAGAGGGTTTCCCTGGGCTGCCTAGCCCCCGAATCTGTTACCCAGTCCGCTTCCTATGCTAGTGCATCCCACGTTTTGCCTTTACGTTTTTCTTTTAATTCCTTTTCCCACCGTGTAATGGTCTCTTTTCCTTTCAGCGCAACCAAAGTTCGGAAGGTGCCTTCCGCATATTTTTCCGCCTGTTCCATTCTTGACATCCTCCGTGAAATGTTTGGAACTTCCTTTCCACAGGGGTTCCTCTTCCTATTCATTTTCTTCATTCACGCCATCCCGCTTGAACTGTCGTTGCTCCTTTGCGGTAAACTCCGCCTGTACCTAACTTCACAGGGTTTCTTCCTTTCCCTTCCCTTGTATCTGTGATAGTCCCTACTAGTGCGCTTCTTATGTTTACGTATCTTCCTATTGTCTCTCCTCTTATTGAGCTTCCCCCACTGCGATCTTGTCCTTCTAATCGTGGTTTTCCCATAGTGGTGAGCTCTTTCGTCCTTTTTCCCTGGTGCGGCTCGTATGATCATGATGAATCGACCTTTATCCCTGTATATGTCCCTGCCCCTGCTCTCTTGAGATCCGATTGTACTTTTGTTCGTACTTGTACTTTAGCATGGTGGATCATTTTTGGGCCATGTCACGCCCTCATGCCTTGTGTCATTCGTTGCATGTGGTTTGTCGTTTGCACTTTCCCACGTGCTTTCCTCGCTACTCTTACTGTCTAGAGGGCCTTGCCTCCGTACTCCCGCATGCTACATATGTTGATCCTACATGGTAATTGGTATCCAAGTGAGAGGCAATCATTTCTTGCTTGGGTCCTGCATGCTTGCAGAAAGGCCTTGCACTACCCTCCTCGATGTGACCTTCCTCGCTTAAGCTTCCTTCACGATATTTTATCGCTAGTTGGATGCAGTTTGTTCTGAGTTGTCCACATGGGATGCTAGTCTAGGTAGTGTCTAGTTCCATACCTTCCTTTCCAACCCCCTCATTGGAGAGCCTGTCCGCCAGGACATTCCCTAACCTACGCACCTAGTGCAACTCCACTGTATTCAGAGTTTTCAGATGCTCCAGGATTTTATGAAGGGAGTGCACCAAGCACCAATGTCTCTTAACCTTTCCCACTCTGGTACCATTTTGGATTCTTTTCGCCTTGTTGATAATCAAGGTGGAGTCACCTTCGACGATAGTGTTTGTCATCCTTTCGCAATTTAGGATTTCAATACCAAGCTCCAGGGCTCCAAATTCTGTTGCATTTTTGGTTGAGTTTCCCATACTCCCAGTGCACAACCGAATGATGGTACTACCACTGTCTCTGATCACCCCTCCTGTCCCTGCCAATCCTGGGTTTCCTTTTGTCACCCCGTCAAAATTTAGTTTGAGGAACCCTGCCGGAGGGGGGGTCCAGTTCCGGTCACCTATTTGGAGTTACGGTTCCATTCCTGTCGGTGCGCTGTTGCGCCCATTTTTTAGGTGGAATAACTCCAGGATGCAGGAGTCTTGGTCAGTGAGTTGTATTTTCTCCTTCTTGCAGTTGCGGCTCCACAACGTTTCTTGTATTTGTGAGATTATTGTATCCTTGAGCATTCCTTCCGGTAGGCTTTCATTCCTGAAGATGCATCGGTTCCTTTCTTTCTATATTGCCTAGATGATCATCCCCGACGTTAGATTCCAACAGAGGTTCACCATTTCATTTTCGTTGTATATCTCATTCCAATTGTTTATGGTTGTGCTGATGTTACCTCTGATCCTATTGGACTAGCGATAGATGCCTGTCACCCAATCCCATATCTATGCTATGTAACTGCATTCGTCGAGGAGGTGATTGGTTGTTTCCTCCTTTGCTTGACAAAGGTGGCATAGAGATGGGCCTATAAAACCCCTTTTCCTGAGGTTTTCCCAGGTTATAATTCGGTTGTGAAGAACTATCCATTCGAACATTTTGATTTTTGGCCATTGGGGGTTGCACCAAATATTTCCCCACTGTTGCGCTGGTTCTTCTTGGTCCTGGTCCACGATGTAATACCGTGCCTCTTTTAAGTTGAATTCCCCACCATTTTTCCTGCCCCACCTTAATTGGTTCGCTTCCTCTGAGACTGCAATTTTCCTTTTCCCCAATTCCTCCTCCACCTCTTTCATTTGTGTTGTGGTCCAGTCTCTATTTTGAGGATTGAGTTTGTCCTAGATCCTCCATCTGTCGCTACCATTTATCCGCTTCCAGTAGTGATAGATTTTTGTTTTACCTTATGATGTCATTTCCTGTTGGAGCTCCTCCCTGTTTGGATTTTCCAATCTGGGTTCATGTTGCCATGCATCCTCCCAGAATTTGGTTGTTTTACCATTTCTGACTTCCCAGAAACTATGTTTATGGATCCAGTTCTTGTTGCACTAGGCAAGATTCTAGATGGATGGTCCCTCCCTTGTGCCCATGAACCGAATTCGATCATGGTCGTTGATGTTCGGGGCATACTTGGCCTTCCAGAGGTTTTCCCACAATACCCATTTGTCTTTGACCCATCTCCACCAGAGCTTTGCCCCATAGGCTTCGTTGGTTACCTGTGGGTCTTGTAACCCCATGCCTCCTTTTCTTTTTGGTCTACAAACCTTCTCCCAGGCCACTAGGGCCCATTTATTTTTATTTTCAACACCTCACCATAGGAAATCTCTTTGGATGGCTCTAATATTTTGTAGTATTCCTTTGGGAGCGGGAAACACTGACATCATATACGTCGGAATTGCTTGTAGAACCGTTTTGGTAAGGATAATCCTCCCAGCCAAGTTGAGAGCTCTGTAGGTCCAATTTTTTACCCTCTCTTGCAGTTTGTTGATCACTCCTTCCCACATTGCCATTTTGCATGCTCTGTCTGTCAGGGGGGTTCCCAAGTATTTCGTTGGGAGCGTTTTGCGTTCAAAACACAAAATGTTGTCCAGGTTCCTTTGAATTGCAGGATTACTGTTGAAGAAATAAACCATGGATTTGGAGTGGTTGATCTCTGCCCTTGAGGCTTCCCCAAAGTCTTCTAAGATTCTTTTGTAGGCCTTTGCTTCCTTGACCATGGGTGTGCCATGGAGTAGGGTATCATCAACGAACTGTTGGTGTGTGGAGGTTGGACAATTTTCGAAAGGTTCGATGCCTTTTATTTCCCCTACTGCAGTTGCGCTTTTTATACTTCTGCTTAGCCCTTCCATCGTCAGAATGAACAGGAAGGGGGATAGCGAGTCTCCTTTTCTAACGCCTCTCGAAGGCCAAAAAGGTTTTATTGGGCCTCCATTGATTAGAAGCAAGTAGCTTTTCGTTGAGACTAGATTGATGATCCAGTGTTGTTTGAAACCAAAGGCTTCCAAAATTTTGGCCATATAGTGCCAGCTAATTTTTTCGTAAGCCTTTGCTAGGTCAAGTTGGATTATCATCCCCCCTCTCCTTTGGCTTCTCAGCGTGTGTATAAGCTCGTGGGCATGGATGATGTTGTTCAGGATTTGTCTTCCCTCTACGAAACCCGCCTGTTCCTATGAAATCAAAGTGGGTAGGAGAGGTTTCAGTCTATTGGCTATGACTTTGGAGATTATCTTGTAAACTACATTGCATAACATTATAGGCATGTATCGGTCTGGGGTCCTTGCTTCATTTTCTTTTGGGATTAGGGTGATCATTGTGGAATTTAAAGATTTCAAGATGGAGGTCGAGTGTCTGGAGTCTTCCACCACCCCATAAATGTCATGTTTAACCACTTCCCAACATGCTTTAAATAATTCAACTGTGAAGCCATCTGGACCTGGGGCCTTCCCATTGGGCATCTCCTAAACTACTTGGTCAATTTACTCCTTTACAATGGGTTTGCTTTGATTGATATTTTTTTCCTCAGTAACCAACTTGGGGATGTGTCGAGTTATCCTTTGTATGGCCTCGGTTCTATCCTGGTTGGGTTCCTGGGCTATCCCCTAGAAGTGATTGACCAGTGTTTTTTCAATATCCTTGTGGGACTCTCTTTCGATCTCCCCCTGATCCTTAATTTTCAAGATTTTGTTGTGGGTTCTTCTTGCAATGGTTGGTCTATGAAAAAACTTGGTGTTCCGCTCTCCTTCCTTTAGCCACCTGATTCTAGACTTTTGGCGCCATAGAATTTCTTCTTGTTGGCATCTTGCTTCCCATTCCTGGGTCATTTGGATCTCTTCTCTTTTCCAATCCTCCGTGTATCCCTCATCGATGCAGATTTCCTGGAGTTGTGTCATTATGTCCTCGATACTTTTTTTTTCTTGGGTTATGTTTCCAAATATTTTCTTGTTCCACTCCTTGAGTTTATGTTTGATGTACTTGAGTTTCTTGTGTAGTTTGAACATCCTTGTCCCTTGTTCTGGATGTTCCTCTCGCCACCATTGGTTGATGTTCTCCTTGAAGGTGGGATGTTCGATCCAGAATTTCTCAAATATAAATGGTCTGTTCTTCGGAGTGGTTTGAAAGTTTGCTTCCAATTGAACTGGCCAATGGTCTGAACCCACCCATGGAAGGATGTTGCAGTCCAAAGCTAGTCCCTGCAGAATGATGCATTCCAACACCAAGAATCTGTCTAGCCTTGTGGCTACTTGGTGGTGTTTTAGTCATTTGTTATTCTAGGTAAACTGGACATTGTTGGTCCTGATGTCCACCATCTCCACTGTGTCAATGAAAGCTGAAAAGTCCTCCACATATCGATCCAATATTCTGGTGACCCCTTTTTTCTCTGCAAGTGTAGTAATGATGTTGAAATCCCCTGCCAGGATCCATTGGAGGTTTCTAGTTCTGGCCTTTGGATTTTCTAGGTCTAGGAGAATTCTCCTTTTTTCCTCCAACATCTGGGGACCATACACATT
>SNQJ01S0209536.1:2924-16074 GCA_010110895.2 Picea sitchensis
GGAGTTTCATTTAACTAACCCATAGCTTTTTGTCCTGTCAGCAACTTTCCTATTTTTGTGTTTTGTTAGGTAAACGCAGGTTGTAGTAGGCCTGCCAGCGTTCACACACGTACAGTAGTGGGTTAGGGTGTGTGTACCTTTACCTAAGAGGATTTTCAAAGAGGTTGTTCAGCAGATGTTTTGGCAATGAAGGGATATGAGTTGGCCTAATGCCAGGTAAGAATGTGTGGTGCAATTTAGGGTTATAACAACATCTGACGTAAGAAGGCCTGAACAGTTTGATAGAGTAGGCGCCAAATGAAAACTTTGAATGCAATGGTCTGATCACACTCCTGGTGGTTGCAGTAGTTCTAAGTATAAGTAGTTAGTTCTGATATTTTGTTAAAGGTAAAATGGTTGAGCTAGGCCCCCTGATATTGTAATATTTTTATAAAGAACACTAGTCCTCTGGTTATGTATTTGTTTTTGAGACATATTGGTTAATATAAGTCATCGTTGTTGCTCCATCTTATTTTCCTCTGATATGGAGAGAGTTCATGATTGACTGATTCACATGGATTTTTATGAATGTATTATGATGAATGTTATATTAGCATTGTTATAATTTCTTTCAGTTTATTTGAGATTTGAATTCAAGAGGATCTTGTGTTTAATTTTTTCCTCCTTAGGCTGATGGAAGACTTGATGTCCACAACAGAACTCTACACTATCCTCACCAAAGTCTTCCCTCTATTCACCCTTACTCCAACTTATTGACTGAAGTTGATTCCAGACCTCAGTTGCTTATGCATGCTAGTCCATATTTCTAAGTTAGAACATTATTATCATTGAGTCCTCTCCATTTGATCACCCAAAACTCATTTATATTTACTGTATAAATTGATGGGTACTAGGCTTACCTTCTATGCAATTTGAGGGTGAATTCTAGTGCTAACATTTATGGAGTCGTTGTTGAGGAAAGAATTGAAGACATTTCCCTGGGATAGAAAGAAAAAGAGCTTTTGATTCTGAAGGTGCATCAGATAGCTGAACCATGAAGATTGCAACTTGCACCTAGATAATCCACTATTTTGACTCCACTATTTTAGTTGTGGCTCCGAAAGGCAAACACGTGAGGTCTAATCCACAACTACCTCTAGCAACACCTGAATTTGACCCAGAGAAGATTATCCAGAAAGGAAATATTTCTTGAAGATGGATTTTAGCTACTTTCTCATATTGAAAAGTTCCATGTGTGAATGATAATGATCAGATCTGGTCTTTGATGATGAACAAAGACCAGACACATTTAGACTACATATCATTCACCTGGAAACTCCATGATTAAAGAATCCAATGGAGACTCCATTATTATGAAATCGATCGACGACTCCATTGGTTTGAAATGGACAAAATCTTGGCTCAAATGTTTTCTCCTTTTAATTTCTTTGTTGTTTCTAGTTTTCCAAATGTTGTTCCTACTATAGATGAGTGGGTTGATTTTTTTCCCATATTTAGAGAACACAGAGATGACAACCCTATTGAGAATCTTCGTGAGTTTCATGAACTCGTGCATCAATGGGAGATACATCATGAGGATGTATTAATGAATATGTTCATGTTCTCATTAGGTGGGGATGATCATGAGTGGTATGGATCCTTGCCCCCTGCTAGCATCTCCTCCCTGAGAGAGTTTCATGCATATTTCAATACTCAATGTCAAAAGTTTTATTCCTTTGAGTTAATTTGTCATAGATGTGAGAAATATAGAGATGGTGTTTAGGACATAGTTCATTCTTGATAAATCTATGGGAATGAAGGATATACCTCGGAGGAGTTGATGGAGCTGGTAAAAAAACATTATGCAAGAATAGAGGGATTGGAGGAAGATTTCTCTTGTGCTCTCATGAAGAAAATACAGAGGATATTCTGGTATTTGAAACAAATTTTCTTGGAAGCCCTGATTATGATGAAGAAGTGATGTCAGATACTGACCAAGAACAAACAAATTTTGATGGATATCCCAGTGGAGATGATGAAGAGAAGAGATTTTACATGGTTCTTGTTTATAGTAATTGTGAAACTGATCCTAGGGAGAGCCATGAAGGATAAAAGGAGGAGCCACATATCTCAGCTATATTGGCTCGAAGTTTTTCTCCTTTCAATTTCTCAACCATATCTGGTTATCCACATCTAGTGTTGGCTATAAATGAATGGGATGATTATCTTCTGAGACTCAAAGGAAGAAAGAATGACCATGCCAGTGAGTACTTATTAAAATTCCATGTATGCATGCTTGAACATGGCTTCTTTCACAAGGATCTCTGGATCAAGATGTCCAGTTTTTCTTTAGAAGAAGATTCTCTTGGATGGTGTCTATCTCTCCTGCTGCTATAATCCATTCTTTGAAGGTCTTTCACGATGCTTTTAATTCGTATTACAAGAATATCTACCCGACTCATCTTATTTTTTATGACTATTGTAAGAGGTTTGCACTCCACATTTTGTAGATGATAGAGTGTTTTTTGTGTGATGAGTCCAATGAATATCTGATTGAGAGACAAAGCAAGGATAGAAGTGAGTATTTTGAAAATACAGATGAAAATTTTTCTCTCTCTATTTCCTAAGAAGAAGTCCTTCCAGATATGATTGATGATAGCATTGATGATGGCATAACTATGGATGCATTGTTTTCCGCCCCTAGTACACCTGTTGTCTCAGATTTAAAAGAAGAAATGGTTGAAGAAAAGAATCAAGATATTGCTCTTTTCTTTTTGAAAGATAAAAGAGTTCTGCGCTCACCTACCTATGAAGAGTATTCAGAAGTAGAAAGCATAGGCTACCAATATTCTTATGAAAGAAAAATCTCCTACCAAGATCAGCATGATAGAGAGAAAGAGCCATCCATGGATATACATGAAGAGAATTCTTGCTCTCAGCTAGCATATGTTATCGGAGAAAACAAAGGAGAAATGGAGGAGCTAAAGGTAATGTTTATCTCTTCTCTTGAACCTATAAATAACAAAGTATCACTTGGGATCAACCGACCTGCATCAGTCCTATACCCGGATGTACACTCTGAGAAAATCGAACAACGGGTGAGTAACCATGAGGAGAAGGAGGTAATTTCTTACTAGTTGATCTTTCTTGATTATAAAGTTTTTGACCCTGTGGGGTTATATATGTAACTATGTTTTCCAAAAGCATTGGAGCCTGCAAAATTGTTCAGATTATCATCATTTGGAGGTATTTTCAGTGTCACAATACATGTTTTCTTTATGTTTTCATAATTCCCTTACCTTTTATGGATTATTTGCAGTAAAGAGAAGAATTATATTACCGAACAGTCTGGGTGGTTATGGTGGAAGTTTTCTTTCACCTAATGCTTTGTAAAAATTAGTTAGACTAGGACTGTACATAAATAAGCTCTTTCTAGAGCATGTGTGTCTGTTTTCCTTTTCATAAGTAGAATAGTGTACATGTTGGCCTTTAGTGAAAGGTTTTGAGCTTGACTCCATGACCCAACGGCTAAGGCACTGGAACTACTTGTTATTGGCATCTCGCAGGGAGCATGTCATCCCTTATGGAGCCAAATGTTATCACATGAACTTGTTAGAGTCCTATGGGTTTGTGGTTTCTACCTAAGTCTGTAATTTTTCCCTGTCTCTCCTTTTCATAGACCAAGTCTTAAAAATTTCCCTTCGACTAGTAAAGTCAGTTTTGTTTGCCCCCCTTTTTTTGAAAGACTTGGCTTTCCTTGATGTCTTACCTAAAAAAGTCTCGTCCCAAAGCCTTTTTGGTTTCCCTTTAAAGATGAGCACCCATCTCCTTTTTCTTCAATCTCTCGTCCTCTTATTTTCCCAAGCCCCTATATAGTCATCCAAGTCTTTTTTTACATAGGCCATAGCCGCATGCTCAAAGCGTAACACTTAGAGTGGTTCATTCTGGACCCGAATCACTAAAAAAGGCAAGTTTATCTTTCAATGGCAGGAATTCCATGTGGAGTTCATATTAGCGCCTATCGAGAGTTCGAAATCTTAAAATTTGCGTGAATTATAGTGTCGAAGAAAAATGCTTAAAGAGAGCATGAGTCGTTGATATTTAAAGGGACAGGTGGTAGTTGATCCAAGTGTTTGGGGAAATAAGCTTCAGGAGTTTTGAAGTGAGAAGTGTGTGTAATTCCTAAAGTGCCGAAGCCTAAACTCCCGAAATAATTTAAGCCATCAAAAGTTGAGGACGCATGGAGGAATATCCCTCACTTCAAAGTTTGGCACTCTCAAGAATTGTGGGAGTTAAACATTGTGAAGTCCCGAAGTGCCTGAAGTTCCGAAGGCCTGAAGTGAATCTGATTCGTTGATCAGCAAGAGCCATGTGTCATTAGATCCATAGCTCCGGGTAAAAGTGCATGGAGGAAGATGAGGTTTAGGATTTGTTTTTCTTGGAGGCCCGAAGTGGATCTTTGTTATCCAAATCCAGGAGCTATGTGTCCTCAGATCATTAGCTCTAGATGTTTTTCTTGGGGAAAATATAGTTTGAAGTTTTAAATTCGCGAAGGTCAATTCATGATGCAGATCTTAGTCGTTGATTCGTAGAGGGAAGATTTGATCCGTTGATCTAAAGCACTAGAGTTGGGCCGTTGATCAGGAAGTCTCATCTCAGATCACAAAATCAATGGTCGCACTCCATTGTGGTGTCGGAAGGTGTGCACATTTTAAAATTTTAAGGGTGGGCCGCAATCAAAACTGTGGTTTTTAGAAAGGGATGTGTGGCAGTTCATGGTGAATTGTGAGGAAAAAGTGGTTTTATTTCAAACCACCCTTGGTAGCACCCGCAATTGCGTGATTTTGTAGGGTCATGGCCCTAGGTCACATTTAAGATGGAGCGATGGAGAGGAGTTATGCCAAAGGTTGAAAGCACCTGTATTTGGTCACGAAAGAAGATCTTCTTGGCCTTGAAGCATCGGTATTAACTCAAAGAAGTCATGGGCACCACCTGGAACATTCATGGGTGTCAATATTCTTCATGATCCCTATGAAGGTAGTTAATGGAAATGGGGGTGGTGGTTGAGACCTCGTCTCACCCCATAAATGGAATGCATGGAGAGAAGGGTCGTGGGGGATGATTGTCAATCCAAAGCTCCCAGGTGGATGAATTTTCTTGCAGATCCTGCACTGAGTCAGGCTCAAATATTACATAAGATGGCCTAAACAGTCCGACAGAGAAGGCCCCAAATGAAAATTTTGAATGCAATGGTCTGATCACACTCCTGGTGGTTGCAACAATTCTAAGTATAAGTAGTTAGTTCTAATATTTTGTTAAAGGTCGAATGGTTGAGCTAGGCTCCCTGACATTGTAATATTTTTATAAAGAACATTAGTTCTCTGGTTATGTATTTGTTTTTGAGACATCTTGGTTAATCTAAGTCATCTTTCTTGATCCATCTTATTTGCCTCTGATACGGAGAGAGTTCATGATTAACTGATTCACATGGATTGTTATGAATGTATTATGATAAATGTTATATTAGTGTTGTTATAATTTCTTTCAGTTCACTTGAGATTTGAATTCAAGAGGATCTTGCATTTAATTTTTTCCTCCTTAGGTTGTTGGAAGACTTGATGTCCACAACAGACCCCTACACTCTACTCACCAAATTCTTCCCTCTATTCACCCTTACTCGAACTTATTGACTGAAGTTGATTCCAGACCTCAATTGCTTATGCATGCTAGTCCAAATTTCTTAGTTGGAACATTATTATCATTGAGTCCTCTCCATTTGATCACCCAAAACTCATTTACATTTACTGTATAAAATGATGGGTACTAGGCTTACCTTCTATTCAATCTGAGGGTGACTTGTAGTGCTAACATTTATGGCATCGTTCTCGAGAACGAATTGAAGACATTTCTATGGGATAGAAAGACAAAGAGCTTATGATTCTAAAGGTGCATCAGATATCAGAACCATGAATATTGCAACTCGCACTTGACGAATCCACTATTTTGACTCCACTGTTTCAATTTTGTCTCTGAAAGGTAGACACGTGAGGTCTACTCCACAACTACCTCTAGAAACACCTGAAGTTGACCCAGAGAAGATTATCCAGAAAGGAAATCTTTCTTGAAGAACGATTTTAGCTACTTTCTTAGATTGAAAAGTTCCATGTGAGAATGATAATGATCAGATCTAGTCCTTGATGGTGAACAAATACCAGACACATTTAGACTGCATATCATTCACCTGGAAACTCCACGATTAAAGAATCCAATGGAGACTCCATTATTATGAAATCGGTCGATGACTCCACTGATTTGAAATGGAAAAAATCTTGGCTCAAAGGTTTTCTCCTTTTAATTTCTCTATTGTTCCTGGTTTTCCAAATGTTGTTCCTACTGTGGATCAATGGGTTGGTTTTTTTCCCATATTTAGAGAACAAAGAGATGAAAAACCTGTTGAGAGTCTCTGTGAGTTTCATGAACTCGTGTATCAATGGGAGATACATCATGAGGATGTATTAATGAATATGTTCATGTTCTCATTAGATGGGGATTCTCATGAGTGGTATCAATCCTTGCCCCCTGCTAGCATCTCCTCCCTGAGAGAGTTTCATGCAGCTTTCAATACTCAATGTCAAAATTTTTATTCCTCTCATTTAATTTGTCATAGATGTTGTGAGGAATATAGAGATGGTGTTCAAGACATAGTTTGTTCTTGAGAAAGCTATGAGAATGAAGGATATACCTCAGAGGAGTTGATGTCGCTGGTAAAAAACAAATTTGCAAGAATAGAGGGATTGGAGGAAGATTTCACTTGTTTCTCTTATGAAGAAAATGCAGAGGATATTTTGGTACTTGAAACAGATGTTCTTGGAAGCCCTAATTATGATGAAGAAGTGATCTCGGATACTAAACAAGAACAAACATATTTTGATGGATATCCCAATGGAGATGATGAACAACAGAGCTTTTCCATGGTTCGTATTTATAGTGATTGTGAAACGTATCATGGGGAGAGACATTAAGGATAAAAGGAGGAGCCACATCTCTCCACTATATTGGCTCGAAGTTTTTCCCCTTTCAATTTCTCAGCCATATTTGGTTATCCATGTCGAGTGTCGACTATAAACGAATGGGATGCTTATCTTCCAAGATTCAAAGGAAGCAAGCATGACCATCCCGATGAGCACTTAATAAAATTTCATGTATGCATGCTTTAACATGGCTTCTTTCACGAGGATGTCTAGATCAAGATGTCTAGTTTTTTTTTAGAATAAGATGTTCTTGGATGGTGTCTATCTCTCCCTACTGCTAGTATCCATTCTTTGAAGGTTTTTCACGATGATTTTAATTCGTATTACATGAATATTTACTTGACTCATCTTATTTTTTATGACTATTGTAAGAGGTTTTCACTCCACATTCTGCAGACGATAGAGTGTTCCTCGTGTGATGAGTCCAGTGAAGATATGATTGAGAGACAAAGAAAGGATGAAAGTGAGTATTTTTCAAATACAGATGAAAATTTTTCTCTCTCTATTTCCCAAGAAGAAGTCCTTCCAGATATGATTGATGATAGCACTGATGATGGCATAACTATGGATGAATTATTTTTTGCCCCTAGTACACCTGTTGTCTCATATTTAAAAGAAGAAATGGTTGAAAAAAAGAATCAAGATATTTCTCTTTTCTCTTTGAAAGATAAAACAGTTCTTCACTCACCTACCCCTGAAGAGTATTCAGAAGTAGAAAGCATAGGCTGCCAATCTTCTTATGAAATAGAAATCTCCTACCAAGATCAACATGATAGAGAGAAAGAGGTATCCATGGATATACATGAAGATAATTCTTTCTCTCAACTAACATATGTTATTGAAGAAGACAAAGGAGAAATGGAGGAGCTAAAGGTGCAATTTATCTCTTGTCTTGAACCTATAAATGAGCAAGTATCACCTGGGATCAGTCGACCCGCATCAGTCCTATACCCAGCTGTACACTCTAAGAACATCAAACGATGGGTGATTAACCATGAAGAGCAGAAGGTAATTTCTTACCAGTCGAGCTTTCCTGATTATAAATTTTGTGACCCTGTGGGGTTATATATGGAACTATGTTTTCCAAAAGAATTGGAGCCTGCAAAATTATTCATATTATCATCATTTGGAGGTATTATCAGTGTTACAATACATGTTTTATTTATGTTTTCATACTTCCCTTACCTTTTATGGATTATTTACATTAAAGAGAAGAATTATATTACCGAACAGTCTGGGTGGTTATGGTGGCAGTTTTCTTTCACCTAACGCTTTGTAAAAATTAGTTAGCCTAGGAATGTACATAAATAAGCTCTTTCTGGAGCATGTGTGTTTGTTTTCCTTTTTATAAGTATAATAGTGTACATGTCGGCCTTCAGCGAAATGTTTTGAGCTCGACTCCATAACCCAATGGCTAAGGCATTGGAACTACTTGTTCTTGGCAACACATAGGGAGGATGCCATCCCCTGTGGAGCCAAATGTTATCACATGAACTTGTCAGAGTCCTATGGGTTTGTGGTTTCTACCTAAGTCTGTAATTTTGACCTATCTCTTGTTGGTCACTGTAATTGCTTATTAACTAAACAATCAAGTGTTACATAAATTGTCAACCCAAGGAAGTCTATTTATTTCAAAGGTAATCACACACTGTATATGCTCAATCTCAAAAGCAATCTAGAGTTGTAGTAAAAGTACATTAATCACACCTTCCCTTGAATAGACTGAAGTTCTACTTTGAATTATAGAAAAGAAATCTATCTATTGCAGAGTTCGAGGTTTAAGGAAATAATTATCAGAAGAATCCTAGATTACATTAAGAAACAACAACCTAGGAAAAGAAATCTTTCAGGATACTGCAAGGAAGACTAACTATTTTGTAATAGAGAACAGGACCCTATTCCCCAAGAAGGAATCTTCAACACCTGTTTCCAGCTATCACACTTTCATGAACTCATTACTAATCAAAATGATTGACATGTACTGAAGGCTAACTATCTTATAAAAGAGAACGGGACCCTATTCCCCAAGAAGGAATCTTCAACACCTGTCTCTGATTATCACACTTTCATAAATTCATCAAGCAAAATTACCAATCAGAATGATTAATAGTTACCTAAGCATGAATTGTATGAAAACAATGTAACAATCAGTAAAGCAGACTTTCGGCAAAACAGAGTTCAGTAAAGTAGAGTTTCAGCAAAACAAAGTTTAATCAAGGTGTGAACAAAAATAATACTAACACACTACATAACTAATGGGTGAATATTGTGAAGAAGGTGGGCCCTCCCTTCTCACAAGATTCCCCAGGAACAGGGATGATTTTAAGGATGGAAATTTATTTTAAAATGTAGAAACCTTGGAGAATCTTACTAATCCTTCATATGCAAAATATAAATGATTGGCGATATTTTTGTAAAAATATTCAATTTTCTAAGGATTTTGTATAGTTTTTATAAAATTTTGGCGATTTTTAAGGTAAAATAATTCTATCCTATAGAATTTGGGCGAATCATTTTTAAAATAGCGAATCTCATTTTTAGAAAAACCATGGAAAATTAGCCCATGAGCGAAATTTAGCCCCTAAAATCATCACTGCCCAGGAATGAAAGGAACTAAGAAGAAATGCTCAGAATAATCTTTTATTCATCTATCAATTGTATCATGTTACAATATCCAAAGTGAACACACCCTTCTCTGTAATTCCTTTCTAACCAAAAAGGATTATCCTTCTAATGATGATTTCCCCTTATTTAAAGAGGAGAATCCTCTCAATACAATTGATCATCAAATTACATGTGCACATACGAATCCTATTCTTAGTCAGATCTAATCTTCTATGCTGGAATAGGATATTATGATCTCCCGTTGCAAAATGTTGTTACAATAGTTAGAATGGTGTTGGGTTGAGGTGTAGTTGTTGCGTCTGGTGCAACAACTTCTTTATTTATCTTCTTGTTACTGTTGTTGTATACTATTTCAGCATCGCAAATCACGGACTATTTCAGCAACGAGATTTGTGTTTTGACCATTTTAGCAACGTGGTTTGCATTCTGACTGTTTCAGCAACGTGGTCTCAAGCAGCAGCGATGGTTGGTGTTGGATTAAGGTGTGGCTGTTGCAGCTAGTGTAACAACTCCTTCTTGTTACTGCTGTGTGAATTGTTTTTCCAGCATCGCAGATCACAGACTGTTTCAGCAACGAGATTTGTGTGTTGTTAACTGTTTCAGCAATGGGTCTTCAAGCAACAACAATAATCTGCAGTTCGAACTATTTCAACAACTATATGTTTCTGATCGATGGCTAAGTATGAGAGTAATGTAAAATTACATGTAAAACAAATTAAACATATAGCAAAGAGAAGAAACATTATATACCTTTGGAAAGATAGGTTAAGGTGATAATGTAATATTAAATGTGAGTGGGAAAAGGATGTAATGATAGCAAAAAGTATGAACAAAAAGGTACATTATAGGGTCCTAACATCCCCCCCAACTAAAAATGTTGCATGTCCTTAGGCAAATTCAATCTGAATCAAAATCCGGATACCGACTCTGAGCGTGCAAATTACTTAAGCAATAGTTGTGGAAAGTGATGTCTGTTGGAGGTCTGAATCCTTGAATGCGTTGTAGCCTTTGCCAAGATGTTGTTTCAACCTTCTTGGGCAACTTATAATGAACTTGATATTTCTCTGTTGGCATCCACAGAATAGGAAAATGGAACTGATAACCTATCCATCTTTCAACACATTGCTGAACACATTTGATGTAGCTAGGTACCCGGGAGATTGCTATCTCAAGATTGGTAAGACTAAAGGGATTGTGTTCCTACCTTTTCTCAGAAGATTGTTTCCAAAACATGTTATTTTCTTGTAGGGCAACGATATTTGTGGATTTAATAAACTGTTGACAATCCTAAAGTACTGTTGTATGTAGTTGCCGAATATATTGAATCATCCTTGGTTTCTTCAAAAATTGATAATACTCTGCAACAAAGGTGGCAACGTTCTATGGTTCTGGTTGTATCCAGAGGAGGCAGTTATCCTCGTTATGCTTGGTAGCTAGGAAGTCATTCTGCCATGTAATATGATTGTTAAGAAAGGAGGTGAGTTCCCAAATCTGGATATCACCGACAAGAGGGTTAAGGTTAAGTTGTCGGTTCTCAGGGATGGCCTCATTATGAAGATATACCTCACATAGGAAGTGTTGATCAATAGTAGATGCTTCTACAAAATTTCTAACAAAATCTACTGGATTTAACACTGCATGGGGTCTGCCTTCTTTGATTGATTTAATCTGAAAAAATGTAAGTCGTTCTATGAGGAAAAGAGAGTAATTGGAGGATGGTTTCCTTGTAGCCAACAATTTTTGTCCCAAGTCAAACATCACGAGCAATTTTCCTTTTAGCTCTTCATTCTGCTTCTTATGTGCATGGGATTCTTGGCATGTTTGCTCCAAAGCTTCCCAGATTGAATAGATGTGGTTTAGCCAAAGTAGTCTGTGCTCCTGCAGGCTTTTGTCCTGTGTAAAAATAGACTCGTTTTTCCATTTGTCCATTATTTCCTACTCATCCCATGGTTGAGTTTGTGTTTCAGCATTGCAGGTGATAGGCTGAGGTAGGGTCTGAGTGGCTCGTTCCACAAGAGTATGGGTGTGTTGATATTGCTAGGAGGGGAAGATTCATCAATAGGCAGTGTTTGTACAACTTTATTAATAAAAACAGGGGCTTCAGATGTAGCAGTTGTTGTAGGCTAGGGTTCATTTTGAATTTTGGAAGGTCCTACTGGTTCTTGTGTAATAGCAGGGTTTTCTTCTTTGACTACAAAAGTCGTAGGTGCAAGGGAAGCTCCAAGCATTAGAATTTGAGTTAATTTGTAGCCTGCTTGATAATAAATGTCCCCACATTGACTGCACATATACTCTCTACACTGATTCTCTTTTGTTCTTTCCTCTGTCATGGTCACTATGTGAGCTAGGGTATACAATTTAAGTTCCTTTTTGTAGGCTTCCTTTACCATTACTAGCTCTTTCTTGTAGGCTTCCAGTTCAGACCTTAGGAACTCATTTTCTTGTAAGACAGAGGCTATTGTTGGTTCTGGTTGTTGATATTTCATGGGTGTATTAAGAGAGGTGACTGGTTCTTGTGTAACAGTCATAGTCGCAATAGTTGGTTCTTGTGGAGCAGCTACAGGATCAACAGTTGATTCTTGTGTTTCAGCTTCTTGATGTAAAGAAAGTAGTGTTGCGGGACCCTGGGCATCTGATTCTTGTATTTCGGTAACAACATCAGCAGTTGGTTCTTATGTTTCAGCTGTAGCTGGTTCTTATGTAACAACTATAGTTGGTTCTTGTGTTTTAGCTACTGAAGGAGTAGTTGGTTCTTGTGTTTCAGTTACTGGATGAGTAGTTGGTTCTTGTGTTTTAGCTACTTGATTTAAAGAGAATGATGTCGCAGTACATTGGGCCTCTGGTTCTTGTGTTTCAGTGCCCATGGGTGGAATAGGTAAAAATTCCAGAATTTGGGAGGTTAGAGGTGTACGGGATTTTAGTAAGATGGGTTGGGGGTTTAGGGCAGTGGTAGTAGTGGCTACTCTTGTTAAGGTCCTCGTTCATTTTATTTGTAAAAAGGAGGGAAAAGGATGAATTTTCTTCTTTCTTTTGCGTGTGGGTTTTTCCTCAGTGATGGGGCAGGGAGAGTTATCTGGTTCAGAATCATTGCTAAGGATATGAACAGTAGGAGTAGATGATTCTGGTAAGTTGTGGGGAGGGCTTGGTATGGTAGGAGGGTTAATTGGATCAATTGGGTCTGTAGGCGGATTGTTAGGTATTTATGGAGGGTCTAGAAGGTTTTGTGGTTGTTGTTCCTGAAGATTTTCAGGATGTTCAACAACTTCTTGAGGGTCTATGGGTGGGTTGTTTAGGGAAGGGTTTTATTTGGAAAAACCCTTTTGTATGAGTAGTTGAGCGAGACGGTGATGGGTGAGGGAAAGGGTGGGATTTTTAGCCTTTTTACAATAATGTGACATATTTCTAAGACATCTGAGCAGATAGTAGGGATTATTCACCAATCTAGCATGTCGTAAATGAGACAACAAGACAAAATCATACTGGTAGACTACTTGGTATCATCCTTCACAGGTGAG
>SNQJ01S0209537.1:14397-30471 GCA_010110895.2 Picea sitchensis
AATCACAATATTCTTCACTATTATCACTATGGGCCCTCTAGGCCCCCCCACTACCTCTCTAGCTACCTTACACCCAGTGTGGGGATACGTCCACCAACTCTTCGTCTTCCTTATTATCTTCTTTCAATCTTCTTACATGCCCAAAGCCTCAAAACTAACTCTGCATAGGACATGAGATCTGTGCACACCTTGCCAGATCCTCCTTCCTCGAGTAGATCTAGGCAAAAAGCCTTACATAGTCTGCGCATGAATCCCTACAGATGAATTGCACTTAGATCTACAAGTCTCAACATACAATATGCACAAAGCCTCTTACAATCACTTGAACTTAGCATAGCACCTTAGATCTACTAGATCTAGTGTACTTCTTACATCGCCTAGATATCTATTTATACATTACAAAAAGGCCTAAACATGGGTAAAAACCCATGCGTCGACATCCCATACCCATTACATAAACCCTAAACCAAAAAATCTTGTAAAAAGGGGGCGAGATCCCACGATCTTCGCGTCACCTGGTGCTTCATCTTTGACCAGCCCGTCGAAGTCCCAAAAAGTGGTCAAACATGACCAAGGTTCTCCAAAAATTGGTTGAGGGCCAACATGCCCCCAACACTCACCTGTGACTCATCCTGAGTCACTTTAATCCATGCAACTCTAGTTCAAAGGCCTCGATCTTGGCTCGAGCTGCTTCGACCTGCTACTTCACCAGAGCCTCCTTCTCGGTGAACTCCTGAATGACCTTCTCGGTGACAGGTCCTTCCAATTGATGTTCAATTGAGGTGACCACTTGTTCTAGCTATGCACCTTGTCCCTCAATATCCTCAAAAAAGCATGCAAGATTCATCCTACACTGGCTAGAGCCTCTTGGTCACTTCCATGACTTTAATCTAGATGGCATGGACCTGCTGCTAAACTGTGCACTATTCCTAGGACCTTTTCATCCTCTCGACCGCTAATAGTGGCTTCAACTATGCTTGCACTATTGCTTCCTATTGCTTCGCTTCCTGGAGATATGACTTCGATGTCCTTAGTTCTGGGTCCTCTGCAAGATGCTTGTAGGCCTGCGCACTTCAACTACTAAGTTGCTTGCATTCCAAGGCCAATGCCTTGATTCTTTCGACTGTGCTCTTGGAAGTTTCCTCTCTCTGATCTCGCACTTCCTACATAGTGCTTGGCATGGCATGTAGTTCCAGTTCTACTATTCATGCTTGGAGATGCTGAGTGGCTTCAACGAGCTTCCCTACTTGGCTCTTATATGTTTCCTCTTCCATCTGTGCCAGGCCCGACAAAGAGTGGAGTGCTCTAGTGATTGCTTCTTTAACTCCCATCTGCTCCACGAGCAACTGTTATTTTTCCTTGTGGACATGTGTTCTATCATCTGCAAACTTTGCCTAGAGGTCATATTTTTCTTGCTGCGTGTTGGCAACCCCACAATATTTTCACCTTTTAAAGTGAAAAATAATAATTTATGTAGCTACCTACGCTTTTTCATATAAATATTTCTATTTGAAGGTGAATTTTCGGCTGTAAAAGGGTGTTTCGATTGTTCCTATTTTTCGTTCTCATGCTTCGTTCATGATTGAAAGAATGAATGAAGCATTGAAACTTATAATTGTATTGCAATTGTATCTAAGGCTTATTTCTCTAGAAGGTAAATGTTCTTACAAATATTTTAAGAAATGTTGTTTTTCTTTGAAGCTTATCTTATATCAATAAAACAGTTGTTTTAAGTTGCTCATGGGTTATGAGATATATCTTAAGTAATTAAATTATACACCAAGAATCGATTGACAATAGACTATGGGTTTGTTTCAATTATAATTTTTGGTAAATCATTTTTTATTTCAAATGGTCATTATGCTTTGGTTTGTAAAGAACCTCTTCTTCTAACATTAGAAAAGAAACACCACCCTTTACACAATGATGAGATTCAAACACACCTGATCTTGTTCTGTACTCTGTTTGAGGTGGCAGTTTGAATCGACAGGTCCACCATTCCAAGTTAAAGTATTTCATTTCATTTTGTACTCCTGGCATTCATTGCACAAAATGCCCGATTTTCATGTTTTGAAACCCCTTATGCTCTCATTTTGGTCGCGCTAGGGTATTGATGAGTTTTATTCCTTTGGTTTTTTATCTAGTTTCCTCTATTTTTGAAACCCTTCATAATCACAGTGAACTCTGTCTGCCTTCGTGACTGCTTGTCCAAACCCTTATGGCCCCTGTCATCCATGTCGAACCAAATGGATCCCAAACCTTGCTTCTGCATGACGATGTGAGTGAACACCTTAAGAGTCAGGGTTGGGTTGAGTTTCTCAAACAATTCTAGGGTTACAACTTGCAAGCAACCCAGGAGTTTGCCCTCTCTTTCTATGGATGACGAGCCAAAGTGTGTGATGTTCAATTAGAAATCACCAAGGAATTTTTGAGCGAGGCAATATGACTTCCCCTTACTGGGAAAAATGGTTTAATAATTCCAAGTTGAAGGAGGTGCCATGGAGTCTGTTCGTTACCTCTCAGAAGATCCAGTGTTGTGACAAAGGTATGCCAATTTCTCTATTGAAAGATAGATGGCATGGGTTACTGGCTGTGTTCAGGAAATTTGTTACTTGTGAAGGATGATACGGGCTTGTTTTCCTTCACCACATAAGACTGTTAATGCACTTCATCAGTTTTCAGTTAAACATGCCATTTTATTTATTGAGGGGTTTATATAAAATGGCTAAGAGATATAAAAGGAAGAGTTTGAATTCAATTTTATTCCACCATGGGTTAATTAGGTTGTTGTTAGTCCATCATTTGAAACTACAGGGCGATGATTGGGATACTTTCCTAACTTGCAGCAGCTTTGTTACATCAAATCCTGTAGAGATGCCTGTGGTTGATAAGCCTATGCTGGAAAAGCCCCCTGTTCCTTCCAGTGACAGACCAATTTTCTCATTCAAAGAACCCTATGATAAGGTTGCGCTTGATGAGCCTATGTTCAAGCAACAAGATGCTAACCATAGAGTCATTAAATATCCTGAGCGTGAGCAGTATGTTTTCCCTAACACCATTACAATGACTGTAAATAGGAACTCACGCAAATTTTCAAAGAACAATTCAGACATAGGGTTTAATAAAAAAAGAGATGGGAGATTAATCTAGAGGAGTTTACAGAATAAAAAAAAATCTCATGTGAGCTCGATCAAAGCGATCAAGGTCCATGAGAGCTCTGATTTCGAGATTGAAAATTTCTTGGCAGGGGAAGACCCAAATTACCATAAACCGGATCTCAGTCAGACTTATGATTTTGTAGATAATCTGACACCATGCCTGAAACATAATGAATGTTTTCCAGGGATCAAAATCAGTAAAAAACCTACAGTGGACAGTGGTAGCGTTTTGACGCATAGTCATGTGTTTCCTCAACCAACTGTTCCAGATCCATGGTGTGAAGTGTGTTTACATTGGATGGACAAATATTACACAGATGTCCCCTTCCTTCAAGTGAATATCAAGACCCTCACAGCTCAGATTGACTCATTAACAAGTGAAAAACTCGAACTCAAGATCAGTGTACAAAGGCAAGGAAAACGCTTGAAAAGAACTGGAAATGTTATAATAAAAAATGTTGAGTGTGTCAAAGCAGTGATCAACTCTGAGGTTTTATGAGTCGAATTTAGTATTCAATTGAAAGGTAAAGATTTTTTTTTTTATCTTAGTTTTGCTTTTATTGATTTTTTTTTATTAATGTGGATTGGATTAGATTTATGTTGTTTAAAATAAGACTAGCTACAGAATCAACAGATTCTGTAGCCAATCAATTCTCATGATTTTTTTTGGAAAATGTTAGTTGAATAAATGCCTAATTTCTTCATTTCATTTTCTTTCAGGATATCATGTATCTTGTGGTGATCTCAAAAGATGGAGTATTTCTGGGCTTAGTTAATTAGCCATTTCTTTTGTCTCATTTTGTAAAACAAAAACAAACCTTTTATAATTTTGGGAGATATAGTTTGATATTGAGTGGTTTTATCACCCTCTATTTTTGTAACTAGTAAATCATCTTGGGATTTGATCCTATCTTAGAATATAGGATCCTTAGTTTTCCTGAACTCTTTAAATACACAGTATTTTGTAATAGAACACATCTTAGCCCGGGGTTGAAGGTGGACGATCAATTCACAAACTTGAATGGAACATAAATTTGCATTTTAGCTTTAGGTTCCTGTAAATGTTGTTTTCATTTATAGTTTGTTTATCCTGTTAAACTAATAGTTTTTGATATCTTTAGACTTCACAATATGTTATGTTTTTGGGATAATTCTTTTGAAATATCGTCCATATTTGATGCTCCATTTATTAAACAAAGTGATCATTTATTTAGCTCAAATGACAAGATTTCTCTTTAATTTTTAGTTGAATGATTAAATGCAATGTTGGTACAATTAGATTTATCTCAATGTAATTTCTTGCAATCATAAGATCACAACAACTATTTGTATCATTCATTCTGTTATTAAAACTCAACTTCCAACACATCATTCTGCATTTATTCAGAATAGTTTTAAGGTTCATTGCAGGTTTCCCTCTTGGACAAGGTGGTTGAATGTTCTCTAATCGTACATATGTTTGGATGCATATCGTTAACTCACTAAAAGGTTAGCTCATTTATGTTTTTCTGTCATTTATTCATCACTGAAACTCGAATATATGGTCTGGCTTTTGACCATCCACATATTTCTGTTTCATAGTATTTTTTTTATTAGTTTAGATTGATAAAAAAAAAAAAAGAAATGAAAAAATATCTTATGTGCTTTCTTTATCTGCTCTTTCAAAGCAATCATTTTTTCACAATTGAGTTTTGTAAATTTAGATTAAAACTTTCAGTGTGTACATCATGTACATAAATAAGATAAGTGAATCTACTATTTAAATATATCTACAATAATTACGCTACACGTATGTACACACACACACACACACACACACACACACANTATTTGTTTCTTTAGGACTTTTAGATTGGTTAACAGAGCCATTAAACCCGCCAGAACAAGTTACACCAAACGGCTTGGGTTATTTAGACAACCCCGGACTGGACTCGTTCTTCCAACTGAGGGACGGTCATTTTCGCCCGTCAACAAATGGCGCTAGAAAGAGGGCCTGAATACAATTGATGGCACGTGGAAGTCGCAAGACTCCTCCCCCACACACTCTCTCCCCTATAGTAACACAGAGTCATTCTGACAACAACGTTACCTCTCAAAAAACAACTACCTAAAACAAAGATCCCCCGATTCCCGTTGAGCCAGTAACACCAAACCCTCAAGGGTCCGACGTACAAGAAATTGTTCTTCAGTCACTTTTAAGGACACACAGTGCTTTGGCCCGTATCATACAACTTGTTCGGCCAATAAATCAACCTCTAGATTTCTATGATATCAGAGAGCAACTTGAAGGAACTCGTCTGCTTTTAAATCCCACAGATCCTAACCATACCCCTACTCTTGGAGCCGGAGAATCTGGTATCCCACCTTTACCACCTCATTCATCTCCTTCCTCTTCAGAAGGAGATCCCTTTGATGAAGGAAGTGCTTCATCTGAACCATATTAACCTTCGACACCACCTACACCCATGGAAAATCAAAACAATCCCGCCAGACGTTGGCTCGACCAAGACACTGTGGCCGTACCAGGACCCCAACACCCTTTACCAAAACATCTAGAGAAATGGTTACCTAAGTTTGATCCTGATTCTAAGAAAATCACTGAATATCACATAAAAAAAGTTCATGCTAGCCATTAGACTCCGAAGTGTAGAACATGAAGATGTAGTATTTAGAATTTTTCCTTATACATTTGAGGGCAATGCCTCTACATGGTATTTCACCCAACAACCTCACACCATTGTATCTTAGGACAAATTTGAGTCCTATTTCCTAGAGAAGTTCGAAGATGATAAATCTCCTGAAGTCTTAGTCATGGAACTCTCCATCTTAAAGATGAACCCTAAGGAGAAAGTAAAAGATTTTAACCAAAGGTTCCTCACGTTAAAAAATCGAATCCCCACTGATTCAATGCTCGTGGAAAACCTCATTGTGGCATATTACACCAAATCTCTACACCATAATGTAGCAATTTGAGTTAAAATGTCTAAGAAGTCAACGTTACTAGAAGCATTCGAGGAGGCGAGCCAGATAAAAAAATATATTTTGAGCTTGAAATATAATCTTAGTAATGAGGCATAAATTACCCCATCTTCTAAGAAGAAAATAGAAATTCTTCCTAGACCTCCCCAAACCAAAACTCAATTAGAAACCTCCGATTTGAAAATTTTACAAAAGGTCGTCTAGAAATTATCAAATCAAGTCGTAGGCTTGAGGAGATCAACTGAAGAAGCATCTTCAAGAAAAGGAAGCTACAAACCTCCTTTTAGAAAACCTTTTCCCTCAAACCGACCAAACCCAACCCCTGAGGCTCTTAACTTTGAAATCTTACAATACGCTATACAAACTATCCTTGAAGCACATGATAACTTAGTCCTCCTTGAGAATTCTGAATATGTTGTTGAAGAAGAAACAATCGAAGAAGAGGAATCATCTCCCAATGTCTTCGGGCATTTTTTCGACAGTATTTTTCAAGCCAATTTTGAAACTGTCCATCCTTACAACACCAGAAGAAAAACTCAGAGTAAACCCTCTTCCGAAATAAGTAATAATGTGCCTCCAAAAAAATTTAAACAAACTGAAAAAAAACATAATTTAGCAGCCCCAAGTTTAGAATATAATTTGATTCAAGACCTAAAGAAACTTAGAGCTAATATTTCTATTTACGAACTTTTAAAGTTTCTTTTTCTTTTGCAGAAAATGCTTCAGAACATTGCAGAAAACAGTAAAAACAACAATCTGAATAGCAAGAAAATTGCATAAATCAGTCCTAAAACAGCTCAAAAGGTCCCCACTAAAACAACACCTGAACCCTCAGATAAAAGAGACCTCACTGAAAAAACTGTATCAAATATAGATAAAATAATTTCAGGGACAAGGACTAAAAATCAACAGAATTCTGTTGTTAATACCTTCAAAAATGTCCCACCATTTTTATTAATTTTTGAAATTTTCAATAGAAATGTACATAATTGCATGGTAGATTCTGGTGCATCATCAAATGTGATGCCTTTGTCTGTTTTCCAAAGTCTCAATGTTGAAGTTCAACCTTCTAGTCTTAAAATCATTCAGCTCGATCGGACGAATGCTAAGGTAATTGGTGAACTAAAGAATGCACTCGTTAGGCTATCCTCTAATCCTAAGGTTCACCAAATTATTGATATCATTGTTGTTGGCATCCCTGAAGTTTATGGTTTATTCTTAAGCAGGGATTGGTCCGAACAACTGCATGGATACTTTGCAACAGATTGGTCTCATTTGTGGCTACCAGAGAATGGAAAGCCAAATAGAATTAGGATTAATCATGAACGTTACCTCAAGCACACTGTGACGGATTTGAATGAAGCTAATGAACCATTTACTGCTTCCACTAATTCACTCGAAATGCAGGGAATGAACACCTTCTTCGGTAACTTCATGGCTGAAACCTCTGCCATCACTGATCCAGAACAACAGTTGGAGCTCATGACATGCACACATTCAATAGATTTACCAAATGTGCCAAACACTGCCGATGAATCTCACATATGGTCTCTCTACTTCGATGGATCCAAATCTAGAGAAGGAGCTGGTGCAGGATGTGTGCTCATCGACCCGACAGGTAATAAAACTTTGATCGCTTGTCGATTAGAGTTTGAATGTACAAATAACACCACCAAATACGAGGCACTTTTGCAAGGACTCAAGAAAGCAGTAGATATGAACGTACATAACTTAATGGTATTCAGTGATTTGGAAGTTGTGGTCAGACAGGTAAGAAACTCCATACATTGCCTATCACCACACCTAAAAAGTTATCAAGCCGAAGTATGGAATCTAATGCACAATTTTTCCGCATTTAACATCAATTTCATTTCGAGATTAAACAATTATGAGGCTGATTTATTAGCTAACGTCGCTTCCAAACTTTTGCCCGCAGAAAGTCTTTCTCCAAATGCATTTTCAATCGAGTTATTGTTTAGACCATTAGTCCCAGACAATGTCACTAACTGTGGAGAGTGTTTGATGATGATCATCACATCATCAGATTTTTGCACATGGAGGACACCTTCCAAGGTGCGGTTATTGATGAAGGCACCCACGATGAAGATCTCCGCAAATTTTCAGTAATATCAGACCTAAGGTCTCCCGAATCAACATCAGATTTGGTAAATTCCGTCCCTAAATATGTGGTAAGAATATAAAAGTTTTATGATTTGCATGATAAATTCAGAAAATCGGTAAATTGTAAAACAAATAGTTCTTCCTTGACTCATGAAAAGGTAAATCTAGGGACTAAATATAATCCACAATATATTAATCTAGGAATGGGATGTTCCAAGAAAGAGCAGTCCGCTTTTATAAAACTGTTTATAGAATTCAAGGATGTCTTTGCTTGGACATACGATGATTTAAAAACTTTTGACCCTAACATAATACAACACATCATCCCCATGAAACCCCAGACTCAACCTTTTCAGCAGAAGCTGAGAAAGATGCACCCTAAGCTGGAACCGATAGTCAAGAAAGAACTAAACAAAATATTGAATGCAAAGATAATCTTCCCAGTAAGACACACACAATGGGTGTCTAATCTTGTCCCTGTAAGGAAGAAAAGTGACAAAATTTGACTCTGTGCCAATTTTTGGAACTTGAACCAAACGTCTGACAAAGACAATTATCCTGTTCCTCCAATGGAACAAATTCTTCAGCAAGTATCTGGTTCTGAAAGACTATCACTGCTAGACGGTTTTTCAGGATACAACCAGGTCCTCATGTCTCCCCCAGACCAGTTAAAAACCACTTTTCGTACCCCATGTGGTACTTACACCTATAGGAAAATGCCTTTTGGGATTATAAATGCCGCAACCACTTTTCAGAGAGCAATGGATATTTATTTTCGTGGTCTCATTAATCAATCAGTAGTGGTTTATCTTGATGACGTTACTGTTTTCTCCAAAAACAAGAAAGATCACTTGTCTCACCTTAGGTCTGTCCTACAATGATGCTGCAAGTATGACATATCTCTCAACCCTAAGAAGTCTATATTTTCAGTGTAACATGGAAAATTTCTCGGATTCATAGTATCCAGTGATGGGATGATCATCGATCTCGAAAGAACTCAAGCCATTTCCAAACTTCCTCCCCCCTCCTCCAAAAAATCTATGCAATCTTTTTTAGGCCAGATCAATTTTGTCAAAATGTTTGTCTCGAGTTTTTCAGAAATGGTAAGGCCATTGCAAAACTCAATTAAAAAGGATATTCAGTATCATTGGCGACCATAGGAAAATCAAGCTTTTGATTCCATCAAAAAATCCATAGTGGAGGCTCCTTACTTAATGAGTCATGATTTTTCACAAGATTTCACTCTTTATACGTTCGCCTCTGATCGATCTTATGCCACTATGTTGACCCAAAATAACACTGAAAGAAATGAAATCCCCATTGCTTTTATGAGCTCAGAATTCAAAGGAGCATATCTTAATTACCTAGTTGTAGATCAACAGTCTTATAT
Source organism: Picea sitchensis (assembly GCA_010110895.2). Classification (NCBI taxonomy): domain Eukaryota; kingdom Viridiplantae; phylum Streptophyta; class Pinopsida; order Pinales; family Pinaceae; genus Picea; species Picea sitchensis. Next base: position 24,046 of record SNQJ01S0209537.1, read on the forward strand.
AGTTTTTAAAGCAGTAAAACATTTTCGATCGTATCTACTACAATCAAAAACTAAGGTCATTGTGCCTTATCATGCTGTCATAAACTTGTTAGTACAAAAGGAATTGGGTGAAAAATGGGCAAACTGGATGACATCTTTACAAGAGTATGACCTCGAAATTACCCCTGCGCAAATTGTCAGAGGTCAAGGTCTATGCAAACTAGTGGTTGATTCAGTTGAAGAGAAACAGAGTCAAATTAATGTCTTAAATATAAATCAACACAGTCAAAATAAAATCTACTGTACACAAGTTGTTGCTAATTCTTGGTTTGATGACATTAAGTTTTATATAACACACGGTTCTTCTCCTCTCCATCTTGATCCAAAAAAGAGAAGAGAATTAAGACTAAAATATGCACCTTTCCAGCTAGTAAATGGCGTATTATTCCATAAAATTTTTGATAACATCCACATGCGTTGTTTGGAAAGAGATGAAGAAGATAAAGTGTTATCTGAACTGCATGCAGGAGAATTTGGTGGGCACTTAGGTGGAGACACTACTTCTCACAAAGTATTAAGAGTTGGGTACTATTGGCCCACGTTATTCAAATATGCCCATGCATTATGTCGTAAATGCATAATCTTCCAAAAGGCTTATGGATGAGTACAGAAGGCAACATTCCCTTTGCAACCTGTTTTGGTAGATTCTCCTTTTCAACAGTGGGGTATTGACATTATAGGGTCGATTAACCCCAATTCCTCGCAGCAACATAAATACATCATTACATCAATGGATTATTTTACTAGATGGTCCCAGGCTGCACCACTAAAAGTGGTAAACACTAGTCAGGTAATATCTTTCCTTAATGCAAACATCATTACTCGATTAAGTATTCCTGAGTGTTTGGTCTTCGATAATGCTTCCTACTTTTCGTCCCTTGATATGAGTGCTTTTTCTTTAGAAAAAGGGATAAAACTGAAATATTCTATGAGTTATTACCCCCAAGGAAATGACTTAGCAGAATCAACAAACAAAAACCTGATCAAAATCATCAAGAGGACAGTTTCTGAAAACCACAAAAACTGGCACAACGTGATTTTTAATGCACTCTGGGATGATAGGGTGACTCCAAAAACCACTGTTGGTAATTATCATTTCTTTATCATCTACGGAAGAGAAGCAATTCTCCCTCCTCATGTTCTTCTTCCCTCTCTACAATTATCACAGAAAGTTTAGGAAGAGGATTGTCCTCCTCTTGAAAGTCAGATTAATGCTTTGTTGAAATTAGAGGAAGTAAGAGCACAAGAAAAAGAAAGACTGGATTAACATCAACATATTGTTAAAAGATGGTTCGTTTCAAATTTTGCCTCGGATAGGAACTTTGAGGTAGGAGATTTGGTTCTCAAATGGGATAAACTCCATGAGGGAAAGGGGGAACATACCAAGTTCTAGAACCAGTGGTTGGGACCCTTCTTAGTCGCTGAAAAACTAGGTCCCAACTCTTTTCACCTACATAATTTAGAGGGATAGCTAGACACCTTCCTGGTGAATGGCCAAGCTCTCAAAAGGTATTTTTCATGACAAGTCCTAGATCCACCTTTTGTACATATTTTTCTGTTTTGATTTATTTTTATTTTTTTGTTTGTTTTCGCTGCTTTTTGGTTAAATTTATGTCTGTGTCACCTTCTAGTTCATGGAAGGGATCTAGAATGCATCATTATGAAGCAACTGTTAAGGTCCTCTCAAGAGCATCGATGCTGTGAATTGCTGAAACACAGACTAGCTAAAGAAATTTTCTGTTTGTAACAGATTTCCTGGTCTCACTTTATAATCATGAGCATGCACGATCATATTTAAGATTTTTACGTTGTCCCAGCTTTTAAAGAAAGAGACTCAAGTATGCCTTTCTTTCCTTGAAAAATTGGTTTCATCTAGAAACTAACTTTAGATCATAATGAAGGGAACAACTAAAAAATAACAAGTGTTCTAAAGATTGGAATTTTCAGCATCACCCCGCTCTTCTAAATATTTTTAAAATTATATCAAATTGTAAACAATTTCTCAAGAGTTGTGGGAAGTGTTTGTAAACCCGTCGGGATACTGAACAGGTCTGCTAGAAGTGGGTAAATGCATGCATGATGCCAAGACAAATTCGCCGGGGTACTGAACAGGCCCACTGGCAGTGAAGCAATTTCAGGTTAAAGAAATTTCTCAGGTATAAATTTTGGTATTGGTCATAAGCATCCTTCATTTTGAATTGAAATTTCTTGGACAGGGTAGAGGCATCAGAGTGGGTTAATTGACATCCCTGTCGAGGCTATGGATGCCTGTTGGCGGCAGTGGCCCTATCAACAGTATCAGAGCCATTGACTTGAACATCGTTGCTCTCATTTTTAAAATTTGTCGCCGGATTTTGTTTAAACAGGAAGATATCTGAAGCTGGATTGTGTAATGATTGTTGGGATGCTTGATGTCCTTCAGTTGTTTTATAATCTGTAATCATTTTAGTCAGTCCTAACATGAACTCATCGGTGATGCAGAGATAACTTCTTCTCCCAGTAAGTCGCCATTGTTGGCAGCCCCACAATATTTTCACCTTTTAAAGCGACAAATAATAATTTATGTAGCTTCCTACACTTTGTCATATAAATATTGCTATTTGAAGGTGAATTTTCGGTTGTAAAAGGGTGTTTCAATTGTTCCTATTTTTTTTTTCATGCTTCATTCATGACTGAAAGCATGAATGAAGCATTGAAACTTATAATTGTATTGTAATTGTATCTAAGGCTTATTTCTCTAGAAGGGTAAATGTTCTTACAAATATTTTAAGAAATGTTGTTTTGCTTTGAATTATCTTATATCAATAAAACAGTTGTTTTAAGTTTCTCATGGGTTATGAGATATATCTTGAGTACTTAAATGATACACCAAGAATCGATTGGCAATAGACTATGGGTTTGTTTCAATTATAATTTTTGGTAAATCATTTTTTATTTCAAATGGTCGTTATGCTTTGGTTCGTAAAACACCTCTTCTCCTAACCTTAGAAAAGCAACACCACCCTTTACACAATGATGAGATTCAAACACACCCGGTCCTATTCCGTACTCTGTTTGAGGTGGCAGTTTGAATCGACAAGTCCATCATTCCAAGTTAAAGTCTTGCGTTTCGTTCTGTACTCCTGGAATTCATTACACAAAACGCCCGATTTTCGTGTTTTGAAACCCCTTATTCTCTCATTTTGGTCGCGCTAGGGTATTGATGAGTTTTATTCCTTTGGTTTTTGCTTTGGTTTCCTCTTTTTTTGAAACCCTTCATACTCACAGTGAATTATGTCTGCGTTCGTGACTTCTTGTTTGAACCCTTATGGCCCCTGTCGTCTGTGTCAAACCAAATGGCTCCCAAACCTTGCTTCTGCATGACGATGCGAGTGAACACCTTAAGAGTCAGGTTTGGGTTTAGTTTCTCAAAAAAATCCAGGGTTACAACTTGCAAGCAGCCCAGGAGATCGCCCTCTCTTTCTATGGATGACGAGCCAAAGTGGGTGATGTTCAATTAGAAATCACCGAGGAATTTTTGAGCAAGGCAACGGGCCTTCCCCTTACTGGGAAAAATGGTTTAAGAATTCCAAGTTGGAGGAGGTGCCATGGAGTCTTTTCATTACCTCTCAGAAGATCCAGTGTTGTGACAAAGGTATGCCAATTTCTCTGTTGAAAGATAGATGGCATGGGTTACTGGATGTGTTAAGGCAATTTGTTACTTGTGAAGGACGTTACGAGCTTGTTTTCCTTCACCACATAAGACTGTTAATGAACTTAATCGGTTTTCAGTTAAACATGCCATTTTATTTATTGAGGAGTTTATAGAAAATGGCTAAAAGATATAAAAGGAAGAGTTTGAATTCCAGTTTATTCCACCATGGGTTAATTAGGTTGTTGTTAGTCCATCATTTGAAACTACAGGGTGACGATTGGGATACTTTCCTAACTCGCAATGGCTTCGTTACATCAAATCCTGTAGAGATGTCTGTGGTTGATAAGCCTATGCTGGAAAAGCCCCCTGTTCCTTCCAGTGACAGACCAGTTTTCTTATGCAAAGAACCCTGTGATAAGGCTGCGCTCGATGAGCCTATGTTAAAGAAACAATATGCTGACCCTAGAGTCACTAAATCTCCTAAGCGTGAGTAGTATGTTTGCCCTAACACCATTACAAAGACCGTAAATAGGCACTCACACAAACTGTCAAAGAACAATTCAGACATAGGGTTTAATAACAAAAGAGTTGGGAGAATAATCTTGAGGAGTTTACGGAATAAAACAAAATCTCATGTGAGTTCGATCAAAGCGATCGAAGTCCATGAGAGCTTCGATTCTAAGATCGAAAAGTTCTCGGTAGGGGGAGACCCAAATTACCATAAAATGGATCTCAGTCAGACTTACGATTTTGTAGATAATTTTCCACCATGCCTGAAACATAACGAAGGTTTTCCATGGATCAAACTCATTCAAAAACCCACAATGTATAGTGGTATCATTTTGATGCACAGTCATGTGTTTCCTCAACCAACTATTCCAGATCCATGGTGTGAAGAGTGTTTACATTGGATAGGAAAATATTACACAGATGTCCCCTTCCTTCAAGCAAAGATCTAGACCCTCGCAGCTCAGATTGACTCATTAACAAGTGAAAAACACGAACTCAAGATCAGTGCACAAAGGCAAGGAAAATGCTTGAAAAGAACTGGAAATGCCATAATAAAAAAAAGTTGAGTGTGTCAAAGCAGTGATCAACTCTGAGGTTTTATGAGTCGAATTGAGTATTCAGTTGAAAGGTAAAGATTTGTTTTTATCTTAGTTGTGATTTTATTGTTTTTTTTGATTAATGTGGATTGAATTAGATTTTTTTTGTTTAAAACAAGACTAGCTACAAAATCAACAGATTCTGTAGCAAGTCAATTCTCATGAAAATTTTTGGAAAATGTTAGTTGAATAAATGCCTAATTTCTTCATTTCGTTTTCTTTCAGGATATCATGTATCTTGTGGTGATATAAAAAAATGTAGTATTTTTGGGCTTAGTTAATTAGCCATTTCTTTTGGCTCATTTTGTAAAACAGAAACAAACCTTTTATAATTTTGGGAGATACAGTTTGATATTGAGTGGTTTTATCACCCTCTATTTTTGTAACTAGTAAATCATCTTCGGATTTGATCCTATATTAGAAGATAGGATCCTTAGTTTGCCTGAACTCTTTAAATACACAGTATTTTTTAATAGAACACATCTTAGCCCGGGGCTGAAGGTGGACGATCAATTCACAAACCTTAATGGAACATAAATTTGCATTTCAACTTTAGCTTCTTGTAAATGGTGGTTTCATTTATAGCTTGTTTATCATGTTAAACTAATAGTTTTTGATAGCTTTAGACTTCACAATCTGTTATGTTTTTGGGATAATTCTTTTAAAATATTGTCCATATTTGATGCTCCGGATATTAAACAAAGTGATCATTTATTCAGCTCAAATGACATGATTTCTCTTTAATTTTTAGTTGAATGATTAAATGCAACATTGTTACAATTATATTTATCTCAATGTAATTGATTGCAATCATAAGATCACAAAAACTATTTGTATCATTCATTTTGTTATTAAAAATCAACTACTAACACATTGTTCTGCATTTATTCAGAATAGTTTTAAGGTTCATTGGAGGTTTCCCTCTTTGTTTCAGGATTAATCCGTAAGTGCGGACACAAACCGATATCCCTAGATCCACCTAGATCTAGAACAAAATAGGACATAATGATACTCTTTCCCTAGATTTTAACTATTGAATGAACTAGGAGGCAAGAATCATGAACATAACATATGATCGCTTCCTTGGGTCTTTGTTGTACCAATTTCGCTCCGATGCTCTTGCGTAGTCCGACCAAGACAGTTCAAACCAATCAAAGTGAAAACAACTCAATATATTCAACAGTTAATCTATACATATGATCAAGGAATTATGTAATAAAGTGCAATCAACTTTATGGGAAAGGGACACATTACTGTATTATATTGATAGAAAGCAAAACTTAAAACCTGAGCCTTGATGCTGCAAGCCTCCTTTCGATGGCTCCTAGCTCTGACACACACACTTGCTCATGCATGAAGAAAATCAACCACTTTTGATAACCTTGCTGGTGTCTCTAGCTGCTGTAGCATCAGTCCTTCATACAATCTTCCACTAATTCTCCAATCAATCTCTTGCTAGTTTGCTTCTAACCTTTTCCATAAGAATTCCTCTCAATATATAGGAGAGAATAGATTAGTTACTTGGATAGGAATGATCCCAAGATATCAGGAAAACCAGTACTTAGATAACCATTCGAATGCCAACTCATCATTCTAGAAGATTCCCTTCTAGAAAGTTCGAGAATTTATCTTTTTCCTTCCTTTAGA
>SNQJ01S0209538.1:9431-24189 GCA_010110895.2 Picea sitchensis
GGAGTTTTGTCACCATCGCCTCCCTTATGCATTGAAGGGTTAGAGCCTTCACCCTGCGACATTATGTTCTGTTCCATCAATATCTTCATCATTTCTCTCAACTCCATGACATCTTCTCTGAGATCTTCATTTTCAGCCAGAACACGTTCATGACTTTCTGCACGAGCCATGCTTGGTGAATGTCTCTCTGAAACTTGCGGTGAATGAATCTGCTTCCTCCTTGTCGAATAAGAACTTGGCTCCACAAGTTGACCTTATCCTCTTGTGAGTTTCAACCTTGTGAGAATCGGAAACAAAACTTGCAAACAATCAAGTCTTCAAAACCAGTGTTCTGATACCAACTTGATCTAAAAATGAAGAAGACTTGAAAAACTTATTGCAAGTGAATGTTATGTGTTTAAAGAAAAAGGATCAGTTTTCAACACATAAATTAAAGGATTACTTATTCAAATTACACATAGACAACAACATAATCATTGAACATAATCACATAATCACAGAAATTGATAAAGTAGTTCACCCCTCTTATGGGCTACATCTCCTGGTCCAGCTTCCAATGGATCATTATTATTAATTGCTCAAAAAGTGCTCAAAAACATGTCTTACAATGCTCAAACTGACAAAATGACTGCTCCAATGGCTTTAGAGCGTCCCAAAACCCCTGTCTGGGCTCTTTCGGCACCTCAATCGGTCGACAAACGAAGAAGTTAGGCCTCCTGGAAGTCTCCCTCTTCAAGCTTGTTGTCTCTGCATCTACAAAACGCACCCTTCATCAATGAACCTGGCTCACATGCATTTTAAAGCATGAAAACCCAGCATCGGGCGCAACCACGCCAATGGTGCAAACTATAGAATGGTTAAGGGCATGCCAGCCCCTAACCGCCTCGACACCTGGGCATATGGCGCATAGGACCGCGCACAAGGCATAAAGGTGGTTAAGTCAGTTTAAAAATACCCGCGCTCCAGGTCGGGGTCACATGGCACACCACACATGACCAAGGGTCATATCAAACCCCACGCCAACCGTTACAACTCCACACTATGGTATGGTCACATGCGTTAACACAAAGGACTGTGGGTCGGGGCTAAGCCCCGGCCCAACCCCCGCCCGTTTATACAATCAAACAACTTTATAAGCATTGAAAATGGATACATGGTAAGGCATATGGTGTGGGCGCATTGGTCGAACAGTTATGTGAAGTCGTTACATGGGGGGAGGTCCGGGGGTCGAACCCCACAGCTCCCATAACATTTTATATATAACCAAATAACCAAATAATGAGTGACACGTGGCGCCCTCCGATTGGGCCACGTGTCCTCATATCATTTGCCCATAAACGGACACGTGTCAGCTCCTTACTCACCAGATATCAACCAAACGACATATGCCATGTCACCCTTGTACGGTCGTACGGTCCTGCCACGTTAGACTGTACGGACTGTACGGACTAGTACAGTCAGCATCAAATTTTTTGCATGTTTGGCTTGACGAACAAATCGCGATATCTTCTCCATACGGAGTCCATTTGAAAAAGTAAATATACCGTCGGAATCAGGAAGATGAGATAGACGCAATGGAACTGTTTTTGTTGTATTCCGAGCACTTTGAAATTTGAGCAAAATTTGATCCCCTGATCAAGTACTTAAGGCTAATTCAAGGTTTGAAACATGATAAATTAAAACATAAAAGAGAGTAATAGGATATTAACTTCTTCATTAATTTGACCTTCGGGAGATTTATAACCTAATTGTATCCAACAGTCACGAACGTTGAAGTATTAACAATATGTATGATTGGATAAAGTTAATGATTTGAATTGCAATTAGTAGTTTTTGTTCAGTGAAGACCTTACATACATCTCTTGTTATAGGTAGGCTAATATTATTTACTTAAGGATTATGGCGCCATGAAGAGTTGCAAGAAAACTTGATGGATCAGATTTCAGAATCAAGTGGAATGATAAATCAGTCTGGAAGTTGGATAAACTAACAAAAGGACCAAATATAGCAGGGAAGGGGATAAATAGACATAAATGGGACAACAAAACCTCCAGAGTGCTAAGACCCTGAAGTGGAAGATCTGACACCGCATGTCCTTTGATATTGGACGACTACAATGTACTTCATAAATTCGGGCTTCGAGCGTTCCGAGGTGCAATTCTCTGAAGTGTTAAGTCTCTGAAGTACATGATATCCTGTCACGTGTCCTCTTGATTTCAATGATGAATATTTACTTCAAAACCCTAAGCTTCGGGAGTTCTCGCTTCACACATATGTATTTCTTCTGAAGTGGTTATTCGTTGATGTGAGGGATCTCCTACCACATGTCCACTTCGATCAACGGTCTATATGAGCTTCGAGTCTTCGGTATTTATTTACTCAAGACTGCTTGCCTCCCCCCCCCCAGAGCATGAAATAGCTGAATATAGGGATCATCTGACACATGTCCCCCGCTTAGATCGATTGACAAGAATTGCACGAAATTCTCTCTATATTCTCTACATATGACCATGAGATGTGACCTCGGATTAACTTTGGGTGCTTATCTCACTTTGTGAATATTGACAGTTGGATTTTATTGGATCGTGGAGATCAGCGGCTGAGAGCGATTACAGGGGAGGAAGTTGCACAAGGTTTAATTTCAAAGGGTGGTCCCACAATTTAAACCACGATTTTCTCTCGAGGGTACATGGAATCACCACGTGCATTACATGATGAAAAGAGGGTTACTTCAAACCACCCCCTTGCGCCTCCTCAAAATAGAGAAATGTAAATGGATGCTAGAGAAACACCTTCCACATCAGTTACCCAATTTACCTCACAACCTACACTTGTCCCCATGTCATCCTATTCATGAGAAGATACTCTTTCTCATAACTGTAATCCATCACATAATGAGAAAACGCTGAGCTACCTGTCACATTATCACCCCCCCCCATATTTTCAACAGATATTATTTTTCCAATAAACGCAATTGAAGAACAGATAGCAAGGGTATCAGATGATGAGGACAATAAACAAATGATTATGGTGGCCTCAATGAACATGTGTTCCCAATTCAAAGAACAAATGAAAACAAGCGCATCTGTGAGTAGATGAAGAGACAGATGAAAGCGCCAGCTTGAACAATATATGCCTGCTATCATTTCATTCGAATAACATTCTATTTTTAGGATATATTGTATGAATTCCAACAGTTTCAAGTTGTGATAGATTTTTTATAAACAAATAGATTTGATATCTATTCGAGGGGACTTCTTTCCAAATGTAATAGAGAAACTCTCTTTTTGAGTATTAATACAAGTGCACACAAAGATTCTAATTTTTGTTCAGTTTGAGTTATGTGTTTCCTCTGTATTTTCATTTCTCTGAATTTCTTTAAGTAATTCCTTGAAAAGCGATTGATTACAATTTAGTATTACAACTAATGTGATCATATTATACCAACAATGCATTAGGTAAGTGGTTTTTCCTCTGTATTTATTGTGAGTAAAACAAGACCTGCGTTCTACGTGAATTAATGCATTTCATATCCTGTTCAAGGGTGCCTTCTCTACTTTTCTTCCACTACAAACAAGGTGAAACTCTTCTGCAATTGATGCCTAAATTTTTTTAACAGTTTTGTAACTTTATTTCACACCATTTGACACTATAGTTATGACTCAGACAATGAAATACAACCTTTGTACTGTCGTATTATTAATTTCATTGAAAGATCATTTCTTATAGAACTAAAGGTAGGAAAAGAACCCATTTAAAACATTTTCTTTAAACATTCCTAATGTGTGAAATCACTCTTTGATCATCAGGATTAATATCAGGACCAACATAGACCATTTATTCCTAAGGGGGGGAATTGATCTAGGTGGATATTGGTGGCCACCCAACTATTCCAACTGGCTCCTCGTGTCCGCTTTTGTTCATCACGTTCTTTTGTACTTCTTTATAATGGTTGGTTCTACACTTCTGGGGCTGTTAGAATCCTCGCACATCCTCCAGGTGGATATGGGTGACCTCTCACCTAATCCAAATAACTTAGTTTGTATGTTTTCATGTCAGCACATCTTGATGTACTTCCAGGGCCGTTTTGGGGCCCTAAACATTTTTTTTTGTCTCGCCATAGTCAAACTATAGATGAAGTTAGAGTTTGATGACAGAATGTGTAGTTCTCTGAAATACATTTCCAATGGGCTATTACACGCCTAAAACAGAGGTCGTATGCAAAACTTGTGACCCTAGGAAGTTGACGTACCAAATTACACCAACTTACCTATAGGGCCCACATGAATTTTGGTGTTTCACCTTGTAGGTTTAGGGTTTTGGATGTCTAGGGTTTTGGAATTCATGAGTAATATAAAAAAGGCATATGGAGCCTCATTGTAGTCCATTTTTCTTAGATGGATGCACGTAGTAGCCACATCTCTTCTCAGAGATAGCTACCATCATTTGAACAAGTTTCAGTTCTGCAGTTTTATAGTTTCATCCTATTTCATTATTTAATAGAAGATATTGTTCATTGGATATTTGTGTTATTCTCCATATCTCTGTGTTTATTGTATTCAATATGTTAATCAGTTCGTTCTGCTCATAAATCTGGATCACTATAGGGATGAGATTTTAAGTGATTTAATTCCTATGGATGTTTGTCATATTTTGTTGGGGAGACCCTAGAAATTTGATAGAAATTTCATTCATGATGGGAGAAAAAATACTTACACCCTACAGAAGAATGGTAGAACACACATGTTGTTGTCAATAGAATACAAGGAGCCAAAGAAGGAGGTTAGTTCTAGTATACTTCTCATGAGTGGGAAGGAACTATTGAATGAGGTGAAGAAGGAACAAGAAATGCAGTTTGTTGTAGTTAGGAAGCCAAGGGTTGTCCTTACAAATAATTATATGGATGAATTACTTGAAGAAATATATGAACTGTTAGAGAATTTAGCGGACATAGTAGTGGATGAGTTTCCAGACTCATTTCCACCCATTAGGAGTATCAACCATCACATTGACCTTATTCCAGGAGCCAGTTTTCCAAACAAAAAAACATATAGGTTGACCCCTTGAGAGAATGAAGAAGTCAAGAGTCAAGTCTAGGAGTTGTTAGATAAAAGTTTAGTCAGGGAAATTCTAATTCCATGCGCAATACCAACTGTGTTGAGTCCAAAGAAGGATGGAGGATGGATAATGTGTATAGATTCTAGAGCCATCAACAATATCACTATCAGGTATAAATTCACTTTGCCAAGAATGGATGATTTGATGGATTTCTTAAGTTGATCAAGCTATTTCTCAAATATAGACTTGAAGAGTGGATATCATCAGATAAGAATGAGAGAGGGAGATGAATGGAAGACAACATTCAAGACAAATGAGGTTTTTTTGAATGGCTAGTCATGCCATTTGGGTTGAAAAATTCCCCAAGCACATTTATGAGGTTGATGAGTGAAGTGTTGAAATACATCATAGGAAAATTTGTGATTGTATATCTAGATGATATACTAATCTTCTATAAAACAGAAGAAGAACATTTAAAACACTTGAAATTAGTGATGATGAGGTTGCAGAAAGAAAAGTTGTTGATAAACTTGAAGAAAAGTTATTTCATGAAGGCATAACTCATATACTTGGGTTTTGTGATCTCTTCAAATGAATTGAATATGGATACAAAGAAGGTGAGAGAAATCAAATAATGGACATCTCCTAGAAGAATATTTGAAGTGAGAAGCTTTCATGGGTAAGCAAGTTTTTATAGGAAATTTATCATAAAATTCATTTATATATGTACACCCATACTAGATACTGTGAAGAAGAAACACAAGTCATTTAATTGGACAGAGGAGGCTGAAAAATGATTCAGAGTGTTGAAATAGAATATCACAAGACATCCAATTATGGTCTTACCATATTTTGGGAAAACATTTTAGGTAAGATGTGATGCAAGTGGAGTAGTTATTGGAGCAATATTGATTCAACATAATAAGTCAGTTTCTTATTTCAGTGAGAAACTGAATGATACCAATAAAAAGTATTCCACTAAGAGCAGTTTTGAGTCAAGATAATAAGACTTGAAGAAGTGGAGGCACTATATAATTCCAAAGGAGTTTGTCTTGTATAGTGATAATCAAGCTTTACAATTTATTACTAGGAAAGAAAAGTTCAATTAGAGGCATTCTAAGTGGGTACAATTCATGAAGAATTTTACTTTTGTCATTAAACATATTTCTGGAAGTGCTAAAAAACTTGCAGATGCTTTGAGGAGGAGGAGTTTGATTATATAGGAATTCCAGGTGAAGACCTTAGGGTTTGAACACCTTAAGGAGATGTACCAAGAAGGTCCATATTTTAAGGAGGCTTATGAGGCATGTGAGAATCCTTTGTTGGGGGACCGAAGCACATGGAAAAACATTTCATCCAGGATGGATTATTATTTAAGGGAATCAAATTTTGCATACCAAGATGCTCGATGTGAGATAATATGCTGAAAGAAAAACATAGTGAAGGTCTAGCCAGACATTTCGGCCATGACAAAGCATTTGCACAACTGAAAAGTTTGTATTATTGTCCAAGTATGATGGAATACGTGAAGAAGTTTGTTAACAAATACAAAATTTGTGAGTATGCGAAAGGGAGACAATAGAACACTGGTTTGTATCAACCATTTCCTATTCCAGAAAGGCCTTGGGATTTAATTAGTATGCATGTTTTATTGGGATTACCTAGAACCCAGAAGGGAAGTGATTCCATTTTTTTTGTGGTAGACATATTTTCCAAGATGTCACATTTAATACCATGTCAGAAAACAAGTGATGCTACAAACATAGCCAAATAGTTTTTAGGGAAGTTGTGAGACTACACGTGTTTCCTAGGAGCATAGTCTCAGACAGAGACATAAAGTTTGTAGGACACTTTTGGAGAAATATATGGAAGAGGTTGGGGACAAACTTGTCTTTCAGTTCAACATATCACCCTTAGACATATGGATAGACTGAAGTGGTGAACATAAGTTTTGAAAATTTATTGAGGAGTTTAGTCATAGAGAAGGGCCGTGAGTGGGATCAAATTCTGGCACAGGCAAAATTTGTATTTAGCAATTTGGTAAATAAGAGTCCTGGGAAAAGTCCATTCGAAATAGTGTATGGAATACATATAAGAGGGATTACATAATTGAGAAATATGAATCAAGATGATCTTAGGAGTAGTGGAGTAGAAGATTTTTCTACAGAGATGCACAGACTCCATGATCGAGTTAGAGAGAAGCTAGAGGACAGTAATCAAAATTATAAGAACAAAGTTCATCAGAAAAGAAGAGAAGTTTAATTTGAATTTGGAGATGAATTTTTAGCTCATTTGAGAAAGGAAAGGTTTCCAAGGGGAACATATAACAAGTTGAAGATGAAGAAGATAGGACCATGTAGGATCCTCAAGAAATTTGCAACCAATCCTTATGAGATTGAGTTGCCAGACAATGTTGGGATATCATCGATATTCAATGTTGCAGACATGTATCCTTACAGGAGAGACAATGCATGAGAACTAGATGACCACGAAGTTATTTAGTGGGACAAACAGATTCCCACAACAAAAAAAGCTCATATGGAGAAAATATTATAACATAGATTTGGAAAGAAAACCAGGAGGAAGATGTATCCTGAATATTTGGTGAAGTGGAAAGATCACCTAGTGGAAGATTCGAGTTGGGTCACTCAACTTGACATTTTGAAACATGGAAAAACGGTGCAGGAGCTCATGGACATGAGTCCATGAATATTTTAGCTAGGGGAGTATGATGCAGGAGCATCGCCATTAAAGTAAAAGAGGCCGAGAGAGGAGGAAGAATTCGACACCTCAATGAACCAAAATTTCAAATCAACATTTAACATAAATAGAGCGAGTCGTTGAAATATTTTAGAAATATTTCTTTTAAAACACTTTTTTTGTAAAATCGGGTCACTTCCTGAGAATTACAGAATGTTGTAAATTATTTTACGACTATAAGGTGTTACAGATGTAGAGTGTCATCTCTTATTTGATAATAACTCATATTTATTGTAATAGGACTAAGTAGGTAACCACTAGAACGACAATGGGATAGAATTCAGATAGGATAGAGAAGATCTCGAGAAGCCACTCCTTAGATACATTTTTTGTATTTTGTTGAGGATAGAGGATAGAGGATGAGAAGTTAGAGGTATCAGTTATACATAGAGATTCTGGAGACAACGAAGAACTGTGTTAATTATGTAAATACTTCATGAATGAATAGAACAAACAAAAATTGATCCAAAAGCTTGGACAATGTTCATTTCAGTGTGTATTTGAATGAATGATATGTTCTATGTGGGTTTATTTCATTATACTGATGTATGTTGTTCATAATTGAGTATATGGACTTATGAAGTGTTACTTAAGCTTCAATTGTTTCTCTTTTGAGAGCTCGGATGCAAGGAGTGCATATTGTCTGGAAGGTGTGCATTGACAGAGTTGAGATTTGACTCAGGGAATCTTAGGAGGGATAACAAGAACTTTAGACCATGTGGTGCAAGGAGTGCAAAAGGTCAATAATTGACTAAGTGTCGAAGAGGTCAGGAATGCAAAGTGAAAGGAGCACGTAGCATCATTTATTTTGAAGAAATCTCTAAGTCCGAAGTTACAGAACTTGAAGTCCATCTGGACCGTAGATCCAGAGGAGGATACATGTCAATGTATCATTCATTTTGGAGAAGAAAGTATCTGGGAAGAAGGGGGTAGTGAAACATCAAAAGTCAACGACGTATGAAGAGTGGAGCGAGTCCTGACTGTTGGGTCAAGAGGATGCATGGTAGAATATTAGTTACTTTGATAGGGGAACACTTCAGAGAGGTTGGTGAGTTGTGGTGTGAAGCACAAATTTCCGAAGTTCCAAAGTGTCGAAATAGATCTAGTCTATTTGTATCAAAGAAAACGTGTCGATAGATCTAGTACTTCATAGGAAAGGCACTTCAGACGAAAGTCACAAAGAGGAAGAAAGAACTCTGAAAGCTCGAAGAGTCCGAGTTCATCGTGACCGTTGAGTTGCAATGAAAATGTGTTGATAGATCTGGAGATCTGGAAGTTGGATACTCTAGAAGAATGACGAGGAGAGGTTGTTGACCAAAATTCTTCCAATCTTCGAGAAGAGAGAGAACAAATCTGGACAGTTAGATCCAGGAAGTACATGCGACAGAGATCTGTGTACTTCGGGAGAAGAGAAATCTGGAGGAAATCAAGAGTGGTGAAATCAAAACTCTTGAATCCTGAATTGTTGAATTAAATTGTGGTCATCAATCTAAGAAAGACATGCATCAACAGATCATGGACTTTGGATAAGGGAGAAAGGAGAAATCGGAGCGTTGACCAGAAGTTTTCTGAAGCGCCAAAGAGGTAAGAAGATAAAACCTTATCCATTGATTTCATAGACATGTGGTATCATCTCCGTCACTTCGGGGGAAACGAGGGGTGAATTCCCAAAGGAAAAAAGTCCTGAAGTGTCAAAGTCCATCGGAACCGTAGATTGGAAAGGGACGGGTGGAGCTTGATCTATAACTCTGGGTATGCAGAACTTCAGGAGAAAAAGGATTTGGTGCATTCAAAACTCCTGAACGTCGAAGCCCCAAAGTAGATCATAGTCGTTGGTTGTGAGAGGAGTGTGAATCATATATCTATTCTGCATGTGTTCGTGAGTTCAGAGTTTGGCAGATTTGGATTCAGGTGTGTCAAGAATGCCCAAAGCCCGAATTCCAGAAGTGAGGAAGGGTGGAAGTTTAAGCCCATGGTTTTCAATCAGGGTCACGTGGACGACCCTGCGGGTGTTCCAAAATTCCTGAAAAGTATATTTTGCACCCGAAGTTTAGGACTTTGACCTGTGGGGACAATTGTGAAGGTTCAACACGAACTTGTGAGCTAATTCTGCTCCCGAAGTCAATTGATCTTTGACCAAAAAGGGTTTATCAGAAGACTTTTGTTACATATATTAAATAAAAATAATTCATAAAATATATCTAAGCTATAGAATAATGAATGTAAACATAATTAACTCCACTCCTTGATAAAGAGAGAATAATGAATGTGAAGCCTGTTCGAAGATGAAAATTCCTTTTATAATAAAACAAATGTAAGAGATTAGATGATCCTAAAACTAGGTCTCCTTGGTATATATATATGAGACCAAGGGTATATTTACAATTAAAAGGTCTATACAAGAATAATAATGTAAAAATAGAAATATAGCAACTCAATATATTTGGCTTTATATGGGGCTTTGTCTAAGGGATTAACATCCCCCTCCCCTTCAAACAAATATTCCACTCAACACTTGATTAGATGTGGATGTTTCTACATGAATAACTCATCTTCCCATATCACTTATTTTAATGGTAGGTTCTTCCACTTGAAGAGGTTCTAATTAGTTTCTTGATTTTGTAGTTTCTTAACCCTTGTTTGAAGGATTTTTTCTTGTTCTAGTATGAATTTTCCTTCTTTATTGATCTCTAGTAAAATAGTTTGAATTTCATATCTTCTCATTGTTTTGCTTCTTTAAGAAAGAAACATGGAATATTGGATGTACATGTGAATATGGAGGTATCTACAATTTGTAAATCATACTTCCAATCGTCTCCAACACCTTATAAGGACCGTAATAATTGGGTGTTAATTTATTGTCCTTTTTATTTTCTTCAGGAAATACTTTTGTATGGTTGTACCATCAGAGATACCCAATCCCCCACTTCAAATTATCTTTCAATATGATGTTGATATTCTTGTTGTTTCATCCTAGTTTTTACTATAACCAAGTTGTCCTTCAATAGTTTGATCACCTCTTGTCGATGCACTATGTATTCCTCCACTGCTTGAACCTTATCTTTCCCTTTCAAGGGTGATGTGATGTGTTATCACTCGAAGAGTCACCCCCATATTGAAAATGGAAGTAATCTTGGTAACATACAAATTGATTTTTTTTTGGTTTGAAATCAGGGATCAACAAGAATTTAAAGAAAGGAAAAGACAATAGATATCATTGTAGATCAGTGATAGACCATTGGGATATGGTGTCATAAACAATCTTCTCAATGAAGGAATTTAAGATGGCTATCAGACAAAAGGTTTGTATAATGATGAAGAGAAGAATAACATAATTAACATAAAGACGAATCTTCGCTAAGCATAGATCCTCTATGCAAAGAGAGTTTAGATGTGTCTGAATTGTAAACAATGATAAATAGGAAATATTACAAAAGACCCTCTACTGCATCAAGAATCTATCAATCAAAGGCAAATTTTAATCCTTAAAGTCAGCAATACATTCAAACAAGATGAATAATAGAATAGAGAACATAGAAGACAAATATGATGAAACAACTCATATGAATCTTCAATAACATACAATTTATAGACGCATCCCCCTCCGGCTTACAAACTGAAATATACAGTCATAAACATTTCTCATAACCCCCTTCGGTATTGCCCCCCCACTTCATTATATCATTCATTAGATGTATTTATAATCAAAACAAAAGAAAACAACTAGGAGTGTGATATGGACTTCCTATCCTAGGATTCTCGCCAAAAAACTACAAGTCTAACATCTGTACCAACAGATCTAACAAACTGCTAAAATCAAGGAGCTTGTTGGAAACCAAAAAGAAATGGAATGTATTCCTTATTGGGCATCGCTTCTCCAATTCCATGTGTCTTCTCTTGTCTATCATGTTCCTTCTGTCAGAAGGAAACTCTGGTCAATATAGGTCTGCAGGAAAAACTTCCCACTGTGGTACTTTAGGATGACAGTTTTCTGTCTCCTCAGCCATACCCTCCATGCTTCCATTTAAGGGGGTAGTCGATTGTTCAACCATCGGTACTTCTTTAATTAAATGATTTCTCCATGGGATTAGGATGAGGCTTAATGCCTATCTTTGTTTCCACACATTTCTCTCAGATTGGACCCTATATAAGAATGTGATTGTGGAAGTTGGCAAGGGTATTTTTGATCCACACTGCTCCGACCCCTGTAATCCACCACCAACTTCCACATACCTATTTCTCTATACCATGGTTTATATTGTGAGACTTATCTATAATTTTAACGTTCGAGCATGTTTCATCCTTGCAATGAAGTGTGGTTGTCGATCTATTCCAATCTGTGATCTTGGTAACCCTGTTAAATTTATTCATCTGCCAACTCCAGAATCCTTTTAACCATGTTTAGAGATGGAGCCAATTTTGTCACTTGGGAGCTTTGAATGCTGAGAAATAATATCTCCCGGAGAATGATCTCCCAAATATGACATAGTGGCATGACATCATTGTGTTTTCATAGTTACTGATGGATGAGCAGCATGTGTCTTCATCACTTTAGCACTTCAGGATTTGGGAGTTTTGGATTGTGAAGCATGAAAAACTTCTGGAGTGGTACAGGCCTAGAGTGACATGGTAGCATCAAATGAATGCTACACTTCCTCAATGGATAAGTGGCATGTGCTGAGTTGAAAAACACCCATGGAGTGGTAGGGCCTGAAGAGACATTGAAACTTGACGTCACTTCAGGACTTTGAGATGTAGAGCATGGTAATCTCCTGAAGTGACTTTCTCTTGGCTGGCATGGAAGTCTCTCATTACTTCGACACTTTGGGATTCAAGAGATTTTGAAATGGGGGAATGAATATCTCTCGAAGTGACTTTATCCTGGTTGATGTGGAAGTCTCTCGTTACTTTAGGACTTTGGGCTTCAAGAGATTTTGAACGTAGTACATGAATATCTCCTTAAATTACTTTCTCTCAGTTGATGTGGAAGTGTCTCATCACTTCGGGACTTTGAAACTTCGACACTTCAGGGCTTTTGTCTGGTCATTAATCCTTGCATGACTTCGAAGCTCTGAATGCATGAGAGCCACTAATCTGAATTGTACACGAGATATCCTCCGTTTAAAATTGAACCTGTCTAATTGCTTGTATTTAAATCCTGAAATGGACTAATTTGAATGTTGTGTTTGGACGTTTGCTATACAAACAAAGGAACTTGTCGACCTACTTCGAACGAAAATTTTGGTAGAACCATTTTCCAGAATTAGGGTTCACAATGCTTTTGAGTTACTTTTGTCGTTGCATATGTTTGTGCTAACATTAGGATCCAACTGGGATGGCGGCCTCCATGTGAGCCTTACAAGAACCTTAGCAGTTACAATCGCCTTATCCATTGGTCTATTGATTCGACTGTTTAACCAACCTCTAAACACTGCCAACAACTTCCACTTATTCAAGAAAACTGAAAGATCTGCTATAAACTAAGTAAAGAAAGGATCGAGAAGAGAGATTATTACCCATTGCAAGCTTGAAGGAAATAAAATGCTTCGGAGGCAAGATTATTTCCTACACTGCCCTACCTCTAACCAGATACGCAATTTGGTGAAGTAAAAGAAGATTTCCACAGTAGTCATTCAAGTAATTTCAAGGCCGAGATGATCTTGTCTCTATGATTGATCAATAGATAAAAATAGAAATATACTAACAGTGATAGAGAGTGCTTCAGAAAACCATACTCACCCGTGAATGATGGTTAAATGAAATCTGAAATTTTCAGAAAATATGAAAAACTTGACTCCAACAAGGTTGCAAATGAATCTTTGAAACCAAGATCAGAAACATGTTGATCCTTAGGAAAAAACTGCTCATCCATGAATGCCTCTTTGCTTGAAAACCGATAACCTTATTTCTCTTTCATAAGCAAATCTTGGTCATTAGGAGAGACAAATTATTCTTTAAAATAATGATCATGAGATAATTGTACAACATAATTTAAATCATATTGATAATGCTCAACTAGGAACATATGATTATCTATACAATCATCTGTTACCTCATGCTCAAAATATTTCAGAAACTGATCATAAATATGACATGCATCCCTGTCTATAGGAAAATCTGATCATACTGAAGAATCTGGCTCCAAATTTAATACATACTTACAACCTTGTTGTTGTTCTACATTTGATTCATATTCGTTTTCTTTTTGCTACAAATTTGAAATATATTGACAATCCTCTTGATGTTCATCATGTGCATGCATATTTTCAAAACATACTCGATCTCGAATCTTCTTTCTAGCATGGATGTTCTCCTCGACTTCTTCGAAATATTCAAATAAATGTTTTAAGGATGAATATTTCCTTTCTCTAGAGAGAAGGACAAGCTCTTAATGTTGATCCATAACATAGTATACCATGGAAATAGTCTCGGAAGCTCGGATTTCTACTAGCATGTTATGATAAATGTTATCACTAAAATTTCGTTCGCAAATGGTTACAGGAATCCAGCATCCCCAAACACCCATTAGTTCATCCATGGCCCAAAAAATGCATTTCCAAAGGGCACAAAACTATACAAATTGTTATAAAATCAGCATGCACTAAGGATACAAAGGAAGCGTGTGCACGTGCAATAGTAAAAAAACACCAGAAAAGCACATATGTGCCCGATGCGTGACTGTGGACGCAAAAAGTCATGCACACCTCAGAATGGCACAATTATGATTTTGGTCGGCCTTCCACCCACTTCTGGTTCATCTCCCAAGTCAATTTGACACCCAAATCCGAGCTGAATCCGAGTGGGGGGTTGGTTAAAGACCTAAGGATGCCCTAAAGAGCCCCTTGTTCACACTAAAGACTGGTTGAATAATGCCTCAAAGATTTTGTATAAAAAGAGGCCATGGGTGCACTATATTTTCAAGGAATTCATTTGTAATGTT
>SNQJ01S0209540.1:0-22606 GCA_010110895.2 Picea sitchensis
ATTGAACACATTATTCAAAATAGTCAAACTTGCTAATGAGAAAAAGAATGAACACATAATCATAATTTAAACAAAAGTAAACATTTGATAAAAATTAATGTTTTGTTTAAATTGAGATTTTTATGCTCGTTTCTAACTTTTGACATATACTCTTGTAATGAATGTTTCATACTATAGTGAATGTCTTAAGTTTTTCTCAAAGAAAGCCAAGGCATGAAACTATTTGAAAAGGTTGACTCTGTAAATCATTATAATTATCAAGATTCTAATAGGGGCCCTTTACATTTTGTAAAAATATAGGGGAGTTGTTGGGGCCCAACAAGGCCTTCCATACTGAATAACATACATCATTGGCAAGTTTTTGAGGACGATGAACAACTTCGCAAATTTTTAGAATCAATAGATGAGTTTTCTGAAACACATCCCAACCAAGAAAACCAAAATGATCATGTTTGGATCATGGAGGAAGGGGAGGACCCCTAGGAATTCCACTATAAAATCGCTAACCACCGAATGCTTTTTCTAAAAAAAAAACAGATCCCCAAGTGCATGATTCCCTTGGAAAGGTTATTTAATCAAGATGAAATCCCTTTAAGATCCACTTTACAACCTCAGTCGGAAGAGGTTGAGGATTGCGATATAGGTACAAAAGAAAATCCTCGGTTGGTGAAGCTATCCAAGTATTTGTCCCCATAAATCAAAAGTAGGTATGCAGAATTGCTCAAACAATACAAGGACGTTTTTGCTTGTTCCTATGACGAATTGCGAACTTATGACACTACTGTAATAGAACACAAAATTCCTTTGAAACTTGGTGTCAAGCCTTTTAAGAAAAAACTTAGAAAGATAAACCCTATGATGCTACCAGTGATAAAAAAAGAATTTAAAAAACTCATGGATTCCAAAATCATCGTCCCACTAAGATATTCCGAGTGGGTAGCTAATTTAGTTCCAGTAATAAAAAAAACGGCAAAATCAAACTATGTGTTGATTTTAGGAACCTGAACTGATCATCACTCAAGGATAATTATCCATTGCCTAAGATGGACCATGTTTTAGAGAAAGTAGTTGGAGCTAACAGAATGTCAATGATTGATGGTTTTTCAGGTTACAATCAGATTGCAGTACACCAAGATGATAAGGAAAAAAATTCTTTCACTACCCCTTGGGACACCTTCATGTACGATAAAATGCCTTTCGGTTTGATGAATGTAGGGGAAACCTTCCAGCGAGCCATGGAAATATCCTTCATGGGCAAGAGAGACAAGTTTGTTGTTATCTATCTTGATGATCTGACTGTTTTCTTCAAATTTGATGCAGAACATCTAGTGCACCTGAAGCAAACTTTCAAGAAATGTCGTAAATTTGGTTTGTACTTTAATCCAAAAAAATCTCGTTTCGCTATGTAAGAAGGTAATATTTTAGGTCATATAGTGTCTAAGTATGGAATCAAAATTGATCCCAAAATAATTGAAGCAATAGATACTATAAACATCCCTAGAAATGTAAAAGAAATTCAGTCTTTCTTAGGAAAAATAAATTTCTTGAGAAGATTCATCCCTAACTTCGCCGAAATTGTGAAGTTGATCATAGATATGTTAAAAAATCACAGTGAGACGAAGTGGACAAGTGAAGCCAAAGCATATTTTCAACGAATCAAGAAAGTTATCACCGAAGCGCTAGTCTTGGCAAGTCCTGATTACACAAAAGAGTTTCTAATTTTTTCCTTCACTTTCAAGCACACTATCATAGCTGTATTGTTACAGAAAAACAAAGAAGGCTTTGAACAACCTATTGATTTTTTCAGTAAAAGGATGAGAGATGTTGATTTGAAATATAATATACTAGAAAAACAAGCTTACACAATGGTGAAGGCTCTCAAGGCTTTCAGAACGTACGTATTACACTCGAAGATCATAGCCTATGTTCCTACAAGCTTTGTTAAAGACATACTGGTTCAGCCAGATAGTGATGGGAGAAGAGGCAGATGGCTAGCTAAGATTCAGGATTTCGATATGGAATTCAAACCAACAAAACTCATTAAAGGACAAGGTTTATCTAAATTGCTAGCCAAATCAAACTTGTAGGCACTCAGAATAAATTAGCTGCAAGAAGACGAGGGTTTTCTAGAGATAAATGAACTCGATTTCTCTACACCTATACTTGAGATTCAAGACAGGTTTTCTACTTCAGTCTGGTACAGTGATATTGTTTCTTACATATTGACTCTTCAATGTCCCAATGAACTAACCCCATATAAAGATAGGACATTGAAGCTACATGCTATAAAATATTGTATTATAGATGAAAAATTATATTGGAAAGATCCTGTGGGTTTCTTACTGAGTTGTTTATTCGAGCCTGAAACTGAAAATGTTATAAATGAGTTCCATGAGGGAGTATGTGGAGGAAACCATGCTTGGTGAGCTACAACTTATAAAATATTAAGAGCTGGATATTATTGGCCCAAACTATTCACAAATGTAAACACCAAAGTCCAAACTTGTACTCCCTGTCAGTTGTTTACAGGTAAACAGAATGTCATAGCTTTACCTCTAGTTCCAGTTAAAACCGAAGCTCATTTTCAGCAATGGGGCCTTGATTTCATCGGAGAAATTCATCCACATTCCAGTGCTCATCACAAGTGGATTCTAACTGCAACGGACTATTTTACTAAGTGGGTGGAAGCTATTCCCATGAGAAATGCGACTGACTCAGTAGTAATCCATTTTCTAGAAGAAAATATTTTATCCAGATTCAGCTATCCCCGAAATATAGTCACCGATAATGTGCAAGTATTTAAATCAATGTCTATGATAAGATTTTGCCAAAAAATTAACATCATATTAGGACACTCCACATCTTATTATCCACAAGGTAATGGTTTAGTTGAGTCATCTAATAAAAGTCTGATAACCGTGATAAAAAAGGTCTTGACTGAGAACAAAAAAGTGTGGCATATCCATTTGAAATATGCTCTATGGGCTAACATGATAAGTATCAAAAGGTCAGTTGGAATTTCCCCTTTTCAGATGGTATATGGCACTGATTTCATTTTACCAATTAATCTTGCTCTGCCAGTAATGAAACGTTGGAAAGATTGAAACGAAGAACCTAACGACATTACTAGGAGGGAAAACCAACTCGTTGAAGTTCAGTAAAATAGACCCGAAGTAAACGAAAAGTTGCAGAGATATCAGGATAAAATGAAGGCTTTATTTGATCAAAAAGATAAGGATAGAGATTTCCTCCCTGGAGATTTGGTACTAAAATTGGAAGCTAGTAGAGAAGACACTGGAAAACATGGCAAGTTTGATTCGATCTAGTCTGGCCCTTATAGAATTTCGGCCTCAGAGGGAAAATATGTTTTTTCATTAGAAAATCTCGATGGAGATATTCTTAGTGCCCCTGGAAATGGGCGATACCTTAAACACTACATGCAGTAATATGTTTATGAACCCTCATTGTGCATACCATTTGTTTTCTTTTTTTCTTTATAGTTACATTTCCTTCGGTAAGTTTTATTTTGCTGTAAAATACTTAAAAAAAAAATAAAAAAAAATTAAGAAAATGTAGATACAAAATAGTCCAAAATCTAGCAGTTCACATGAAATTTCTGATTTGTATGAGTTTTTGATAGTTATTATGCCATTTTAATTGCAGGAAAATTATTGAAGATCTAGAAGATCAACTACACTAAAAGGGTAACCTACATGAATAATCATGATAAATACTTCCCCAAAAGGTAATAAGTAAATGATCTTCTGGCTGAAAATACAAAGAACAATCAAGGTATGAACTCTGAACCGAGAATGCAGGTTAAAATGTCTTAAGGGATACCGATGAGTAATACATTAATTTCAGGATAAATAATAATAAGAATAATAATAATAATAATTGCTTGTACTACTAAGTTACAGAAGCTTTTTTACCTTTCCTCCTTGATCACGACTAAACCTGCTCTTCATCTAACCCTGGTTAATTTCCCATAAGTCTTTGGAGGAAAGAAAGGTCTCATCTCAACTTCGAAAGCGTTCAGACTAACTTTCAAAATGAAGATAGGCAAATTTCTATGTTTCTCCCAAACTTTGGCTGAACCAGAAGTATGTCCGGGCTAATCCCAACCTCTTTAGTCATTCCAACAGGAATAAACTGATCGTTTTCGCTCGAGGAAAGTCCCTAAGAAATATTAATGAGTTTCCCCCCAATTTCTCTTTGAAGACAAAAGTGTCTGAAATCCAGAAAGAAGATTAACCCAAAGCTATTTAAATAAGTTGACAGAGCTCTGTTGTAAAAAAAAATAAAAAAAATAAAATAAAATTTAGCAGACATTTTCTAAGTATATTACATATTGATTGATTTCCCACTTCATAATAAAATATATACAGATGGATGGTGTAAGGAAATTCATTATTGATTTCCCCCATCTAGTCTAAAGAGATGATGAAAGGAAATTCAATATATGATTGCTGTCATCTCATCATTTAAATGCTAGAAAATAATGAAGTGGTGTAAGGAAATTCAATGCAGAAAATCCAATAACTTCATTGGGGTGATGAACAGGCTCGCTGGAAGTGAAGCAATATCTACATATCTGACAAGGCTATTATACACGAACTGGAAGATGCTCTTGTAATTTTTCTTCTTTCATGCTGGATGTACACTATAAGCTTATGGAATCCCCTAATTTAAAGAAAGATGGAATCACTTTACCTTGATGTGAATTCTGTCACATAAAACCAGATGGAACGATTAATTTGGTTTAGATTATCTTTCACAAATCTAAGGTCGGTTTTAGAAAGGGAATCTATGAGAGCCTGATTCGAGATTGTTGAATGTTTTAGTTTTGAAAAGTTTTCCGAAGTGAAGGTTTAGATCCTTTTCTTCCTGATTGATTTTTTTTTCTCCAGACATGTTTTGCAGGCTAGAATGACTAACCCCATTTACCCAATAAAGGCACTAAGTCTACACGTTCTCCTTGTCCCACAAGGAGACGAGGTCCCCAATTGGAGCCTATGTTGAAACAAGGTATCAATTTTTATCTCTAACCAAAGACTTTGTATTTTCCTAGTATGGAGCCACCCTAAATTTGAAAAAAAAAGAGTGGGGAAAAAATGTAACCTTTCATGATTCGGAATTCAGTGTTTCATAAAGTAGTCATTCTGAAGTTCACAACTCCAAAATCCTGGTGCCGAATTTCCGAAAGGGGTTTTATTTTTTTTTAAAACTATATATATATAAGGGGAAATGAATGTTATAAATCCCAATGTGCTTATTCGTAAAGTACCTTTTAAGTGTGATTAATTAAACCCTTAATAACGATCAGTGAATCTTAAATCTTTCGGAGTTTCAGGTTTCCCAGTAACAAAGCGCTCTTGAAATATAGGCCTACCATTTCCCGATTCCCGATTTCTGAAAGTCTTAATCACGACTAATCTTTATCAATTAAGGTTTTAATACAGATGATTCACGTCTTATTTAAGCTATTCGCTTTTCAAATTTGGGGGTTGCATATGACATATCTCTTGGGTACATGATCCCAGAAACTCTGAAATGTGAAGTCATAAAATCTAAAACAAAGTATTAAACTTGAATTAAGTCATTTTAAAACATGATTAGTAATCACTTAACTTCTTTCGGGCTTCGAGATTCGTCATTTTAAGAAACAGACATTTTGAAACTCTAAGTTGAAATTGCCGATATATGATAATATCTATAACAATATGAATTAAGATTTTTAAGTTTAAATGCATATCTTTAAGCTCATCTTCCTCATTTAAAACATTAAAGTCTTATTTCCTGTCTCAGTACGTCCATTAAAGGATGAGTTAAAAGAACTACAGTTCTGCATTTCGAATATTATTATTATCTTTTATAATCACGAGTGAGTTGTATTCATCCAGGATTATATATTTTCTCATCTGCAAATATGTTTTCAATCTAGTGCGAATGCTATGGCACATCGGAGGGTACTTAAGAAAGTTGATGGAATTTCTAAAAGCACAGGTATAGAAGGAGATGTCGTAGATGATACCACACCCCATGCTATTGATTCTATCAAATCTTGGAGGCAAATCTTCGAGAATCTAGATTACGAAATTAAGAACTTCCCGCATGATTATGAGAACAAACTTCGAGACATAGCAGAGTCTAAACTTCACAAGATAGAAACATCCCCACAGCTCATGCCATATAATGATATGATATATTGGGCCTTAGAGAGAGCAGACGTGAAGACAAGAAGCATTCTGGATAGTCGCGGGGTCGTCATCAGTTCCTTCAGGCTAGAACATATACAAGTAATGTACATGCTACCCCCTAATCCTAAGTATATATATAATGTTRAATTCATAACCGAATTCCAAGGAAAGGAATGCACAGAGTTAGATCATACATACCCTGATATAATTAGAGGCTGGTGGGGAGTGCCAGCAAAGTTCATGGTCGATACTCACGGGAAACATTCCATAGCCTCACTAAATGAATACATGGTCTATGTATCCATGATGCTTCGTAGACTCTTCAGAAAGAAAATCCCCACTCATTTCCCTGCGGAATGGGTGCCTCTTCTTCATGTAGAAGCTGAAGGTTTTAGTTTCAACTGGGACAAAATCCTATCAGACAATTTATCTAAGGAGGTAATAGAGTATCAAACCACAAAATCCAAGGGCCAACCAGTGGCCTTCTGTATGTCTGCCTACATCATGGATGCCATATGCTTCATGACCCCTTTCCCTCTGATGAATTGGAGTTGGAACCCAACCTCCAATAAACCCATTCATGAATACCATTCTAAGTTGTGGGAGGAAAATGCTCAGGATTCCTTCTATGAAATTTGCCACTTCGTTGTGATTCTAGTGCACCAGATGTTCTATGGCTGTGAGCCTCCCTGTATTTCTAAATCAGTCATGTAAAGTCTCAAGTTCATCGTTGATTGGTTTATAGAAGAAAATGTTTCCTACGTTAGGGTTTTCGGATGTTCAATCCCTCCCCGCGCACTACCAAAATTCCTCCCTGATAGACTGGTATGCAGGGAGGTGGCTCACCAAATAGTAATAGGTGGCATTGGGAATGAACTAAAAATGGCCCAAAAAATATTCTGGCCTATTTTCCCTGTGCAGGTTGGGAAATATTCATACTCAATTTAGGGCATTCCAAGGTTGAGGCAGCCGCATTAGGAGAGATAAAGTTGCTAAATCTCGATCACAGGAAATATGATCCCCATAAAATTATGGGTAATCACCAAGTCAACTTCAATCTAAAAGAATACGAACATGAACAGTCCCCTTGTAATGACATGTTCAGAGGATTTATAAGTTATGATGAAGTGTTGGCCAGGTTTCAATATTTGTCACCTTACCTACAAAACAATTTCCTGAACTTCCAAAAACATTAGAGAAGTGGTTTTCCAGGGTATTACTAGGAGAAGCATCAACTCATCCTCCAGAACAAGGAAGCATACCCCCAAGTTTTGGATCAGGAGGGCAGGATAAAGAAAATACAAAGAGAATACCAGAAGATACCGAAGAGTCTCCACAGAAAACAGAAGGACAAAAGTCAGAGAACTCAGGAATGGAAAAAGGGTCTCAGACACCCCCAATGTCTGATAAACCAGATTTCCCTTCATCATCTACAATTCATCGTGATACCCCAAAAAGAACAGGGGATGTAAGATCTACAGAACTAGGTGTTCCCGTTGCCTCTTTGACTCCATTACAATCCACTTTCGGTTTCCTCCAACTGGGAGCCCTATATGTTAGTGACCTTGAGCCCATCTCCAGAGAAGAGATTCCTTCATTTGATTATTTTTTTAGTAATAAGAGAAAGGCAGCGTTGAAGAAGGAAATGCATAAAAGGGAAAATGCCATGGTAAAGAAGAACAAAATCATAATAGACGGGCATAATTTGGAGGAAGAAGATTTCACTACTGAAGTAGCTGGTTCTATGGGAGCGTTAACCACATCTAACCAGTTCACTATTGAAAATATGAAATCACGTCTGAGACAGAGAAACCTCATGATCGCTAAACTACAAGTCCAATTAAAGGAGAATGAAAAAAGGATTGAAGAAGGTATAAATAAAGGTCTAGACCAAGCCAGATCCAAGGATAAGCAAGAGATTCAATCCCTGAAAAAAAGGCTTAGCGAGATGGAAGAGAGAGTGCAGACAAGTCAAACGCAAGAAGAAATCATAAATCAATTACAAACAAAATTAAAGTCAATTGAAGATCTAGTCATAGATCTGAAAGTTTTCCAGGCCCAGTCACTGGAAGTGCATGCAGAGCTAGAAGTTGAATAGCAGAAGTTGATTTCCAAGATAGAGATCCTCCAGAATTATTTCCATGAAGCAAGCAATTCTTTTGATAACATCATCCTGAAGGAAAAAGAAGCTAAAGCAGTAAGGGTTTCTATTCAAAGGGAAATCATATGTTCAACGAATGAAGAAACATCCAAAACTACAAAATTATCAGCCACAGAGAAAATCAGAGGTGACATTATGCTCAAAGTATGCGAAGCCAACATAATGGAAAACAAAAGAATAGTTAAAGAAATCAAAGACGATTACGAAGAGGTTTTCAATATCTTAGACAAAAGGTCATTAAACATCAAAAAGGACAATTGTGCAAGGCTTCTAGGGAAGATAAATATTGCGAGACACCAATTAAAGTTTAAATAAGATCTAAGTGAGATCCAGATGGAGATTTCAGAGCTAAAAGAAATGGATGTCACCTTAATCAATAGGTTATTGATTCAGCCCAACTTAAAATTGCAATCAATAAAGTTTGCAGATAAAAGAGTTGAATACTATTTCCCAAAGATACAGAGAAAGGTATATCTATTCGAAGCAAAGGAGTTTCTAGAGCCTCCCAAAACGTCTGCACCTTTCCTCAACAAATGCATCGAAAGTGTCAAAGAAAAAGAAGGAGAGTCTTTAACATAATAATAAAGTACCAGTTTGAAAAGTGTAGCTATAAAAATAAAATAAAGATAAGGAAAATCATGTAAAATAGTTTTCAGCTTATTTACGATAAATAGTTAGTTCCTAGAAATTAGAGATTCCCCAACCGCCAAGGATTAGAAATTTTGTATAAATGTAAATTTTTAGGACTAAGAAAAGGCTTTTTTTTTGTGGCCATTGTACGAGAGAAACTTTTTGCAATGATTAATAAGAATGCAAAGCAGAGATTCCAGATCTTGTCAATCCTGAGCTATGTGTTCCCTTTGTTTTTGCTCATAGCATTTTTTCTTAGGTGTATCTTTGATGAAATTTTAATAATAATTTAGAAAAATATTTACTACTGGTTCAATTCGTTGGGTTAACTAATTATTTACAATTTTTCCTCTGTACCTGCTGTGAGCAATTTCAAGATCTGTAGATTATTTAGGATGCAATGGTTTGTGTTTCATTAGAGTCCTCTTGTCTTTCATCTTTCTTCATTGCAAAGTGAGATTATTCCATGATCGATGCCTCATTTTTGTTAAACGATTTTGTGTTTTTCACTTGTCACTGTCATGTCTTTAAAATCTAACTCACGAATAGGAAACGACCTCTGATCTGTTGAATATTAATCTATGTTTGAAAATTTTCTCTTATAATCAAAATCAGAAAGAAACACACTTTATTGAACAAAGTTTTAGACCTTCTTCCAACCATCATCCGTCATGATTGTTCCCTCCTTAAGACAGCCTAATGTAGAACCCGACCTTTCTGATCAGACTAGCATTGCCCTAAATTTATTTAACACTATATTACAAACAACTAACACCCAGGTCAAATTAGAACGTTCATGGGCAACCATTGAACGAGACATAAGCATCCAAGAAAAATGGGAATCTCAACAGAGACAGTTAAGGAACCAACCATAGTGGTTATCCTTCAAAGTTGATTTTGTCTACCTTAACTTTCTTTACTCATATTAGATGCTTTGGCGGTATACTTTATAGCCTTAAAGTATAAACTTAGGAACAATAGGATACTCATAGCCTATGAAATGAGGAAAGAGAAAGATAATCCACCCAGGGAAGAAGCAACGTTCAAGGAATCCAAGAAGAAAAACAATAATAAATAGAAGCCAAAGTCAAAGCCAAGTTGCGGTTGTTTAGAGGAAAGTGAAGATGAAGGAATAACCAACTGTGTAAGGGATCTGAAGAGAGGAACCAACAAGTACAAAGGTAGTATTCCCTTAAAATGTTTTAACTGTGGTAAAATTGGTCATTTTGCTAATAAATGTCCTTCTTAGAAGAAGTTGGAAAGTGATGAAGAAGAAGTTCCCAAGAAAGAAAAGAAATATCAAAAGGGAAACAAGAAAGGAGATAAAAGGAAAACCTTCAAGAAAAGTATCTACTCAAGAGAAGATAGTTATTCATCTGATGAAGACGATGAAAGTGGTAGTTATTTATAAAATGTGTTATTTATGGCCAGGAAAACTCAAAAAAGAACTCGTGAAAGTGACAAAGAAGAAGGTGAAGTGGATCTTGAGGAATAATTAATCAGTTCTTTAACTAAGTTGAATAAATAATGGAATAAAACCAAATCATCCCAAGAATAAGTCATCTCCTTAAAAACCCAAATTGAAGAGGGAAAGAGAAGTGGAAAATTAATGCAAATCAATATGATAAAGAAAGAAAAAGAGGATGAGAATGTTGAAGAAGAAATCATGTCATTGAGAGTTGAAGTCAACAAATTTAGCAAGAACCTGAAAATTTCTTAAGTGTTAGGAAACATTCTCATCTCAAAGGCCATGCAGTGACAAGTCTGGAATATGATACAAGAAAATCCATTTTGGGAAAGGTTCAAGCTCAATGACAAAAGAAACAGAGAAAAAGAGTTATGCAGAAGTTCTAAAAGGAACAAGTTATGGTTAGAAAGAGTTAGAGATAAAATAATAGAGAAGAACTTCTACATTGAGGAAACAAGGAAGATTCAATCATTATGAAGGAAACAACCAAAGAGAATATTATGATCATCCAAGGAAGTAATTTAGAAGGACTACACCATAGAGAATATCATTCAATCCCAGGTATCAAAATTTATTTTTGGGTCATTGTTTCACATGTACTAACTTTGGGCATAAAGCTATAAATTGCAGAGAATATGGAATAAATGTTCAAGCAAGAAATGGTTATGTGGATATCTCCAATATTGAATATTAAAAATGCCACAATTATGGTCACATAGCTCAAAATTGTAGAAGCATGATAGAGCCTCCTATGAATGAAACCAACGTTGTCAGATATATGAAATTTTGGAGAATAAATTAAAAACAACAAGATCATATGAATGAAGAAAAATTTCCATAGATTGTATGCACAAGACTTGAAGTAGCACAAGATCAGGATGAAACTACAGGAAAAAAGGAAGATGACAAAAGTCATGAAGATGATGAATCCACAAGAAAAGTGGAATATTACATAACTCGGGAAGGTGATGAATCTACAGATGAAGAGGAAGATGACTCCACATCAGTGTGGATATTTTTCTAATACATCCGGCTTTGAGACTCCCAATAAATGTGAATATTTAATAGGAGGTTCTAAGAAAGAACTCTACAAATCATAGAAATATATTTCGAGCAGCTTGATAAAAGTGCAAAAATGTTTTGTAACAATTTGGTTTTGGAACACATACCCATACATGTATCAGTTGACAATTACATAGGCATAGATTCATGATTTTATTCAAAATATGTATTCAGGAAGGGATATATTTAGTACAAGTTGTTCCAGACATGTGGAGTATGGTTTGCAAATAGAGAAGACTAGTGGACACATTAGATTTAGTTTGAAGAGTAGGAAAATGTGATGATCAATTGCAATAGAGAATCCTTCATGGGTTAGCATTCTAGACAATCGAGTAACAAAGTTATGAATAATTAGTAACATACGGACAAAGATGGATTCGTGAGATTCTTAGCAGGTACAAAAACCATGGGTCAGAGAAGATGCATAACAATGTATTTACAATTGGAATCAGTGGAATTAGTTGACAGTTGGAATTAGTTGGTCATTGAAATCTAAGTAGTGAAAGGCACAACAAAATAGGGAAAGATAAAATGTCAATAAAATATATATTGTTCGAAGCAAATCATTGAACAAGTATTGTCAAGTGAACATGATAATATAATGAAGAAATCAAACAATGAATACTTTTTATATATGTCAGTGAATTACAAGAGGAAGCTCCAATGGACAATAAGAAGCACTAGAAGAGAGGAAATGAAACATATAGAGGTATCCCTACATTGATCCAGATATTGTAGAGAAGCCAAGGGAAGAGAAATCATCAGATAAATAGATCCATAATGAAAGATCAACAACATGTAAATAGGGGGAGACATATTGACAGGGGAAGTTACCTTTTTTGGGGAAAGAAAGAACAAAGGCATGTAAACAAAGAGAAAGAATAGATGGATGAAGACAGGGGGAGAAACCCTAAGGGGAGGCACCATTTTTCATTGATTTCAAAAGGGGAGAGATAAGAGAAATTACATGGATACATGGGGACAGATGGTCACAAGAGGATCATGATCATGAGTATGCATATGAGCATGATTGTTTCCATCAATGCATTCCATTAGTGTTTCCATCAATGCCATAGGGGCAGATTGATCGGCAGCTGGTTTTCATTGATGGAAATATGGCTTTCATTGATGTCATTGATGGTGAGTTGGTTTTAAATGACTTCATAAATAATGGTTGATGTGATGCAGGAGCATCGTATGCAGCCAGCCAGGCAACCATAAAGGCGGAAGACAGCCGGAAAAACGCAGCACATATTTTGCACATTTTGAAATGTTTTTGAAATTTAATGAGCATATATTAATGTAATAGTTAAGGGAAGTGTACTTGCATGTTGTAAACAGAACTTGAGTGATTTTCACTCATATGTCAAAGGTAATACACATTAAGTCAGTTTAATGAAAGTAGGTAGATTTGAATTAATAGATTAGACAGTTTTAGAAGCGTAGGAGGGAAAACGAATATAGACACCCTCAATCCTTGTATTGTAAGGTTGTTGTGATCATTCAGAATTGAAAAATAGAAGAGTTGTAGTAGAGAGTTGTAGAGAAGAACCCATGTACAGGAACACTTGAGTTAATATATAAGTCTTTGACTCAATTTTCATGGTGTTATGATGCTTACTATTTACATTAGTTGAATGGTATGTTTACAGCTGTTTGTTTTCTCTATTATGCATTTGTTTCAATGCTATGTTGTGTGTATGTTTTCATGGTGGATGTATGAAGTTTGAGAGAGGAGAAGAATGAGTTTCAATTGTTTCTCTTCCTGAGAGTTCCCGCAAGGAGTGCAGTGAATGTCCACAAGGTGTGCGTTGATGAGGATATGAGTTTTATATCAGAAAGCTCAGGAGAGATACCATTGTTCTCATTAGCCACAGAAGTGTAGGTGAAGCATAGAGTCGTGCAAGGTGTGCACAGGCTATTTGAAGCCTTGGAAGTTATCAACTAAGGTGAAAGTGGTAGGACTATTGTTGAAAGAGTGCACAGAGTTGAGGACTCAAATAACCAGAGGTTGTTTGAAAGATTTCCGCAAGGAGTGCAAGCAAGATCCCTCTTGGAGACTTAAGTTCAAAAGTGAAATATCAGGAGAGTTAGTACCTTTGAAGTGTTGAAAGGAAGACGGGGAGAGAAATAATAGCACAGAAGTTAAGTTCCAGTGGAAGGACGTTGATTCAGTTTGACCAGAGAGTCATTGAGGAGTGAATCGATCTGTCAGAATTCTCCATGGAGAAATTGCGAAATCATGTGGACCGTTGGATCCCCCATATCTGTGAGAAGGTTAAGGCTAAGTTCCTTTCATCATTAAGAAATCTTAGGAGGAGTAACAACTGTTGGATGAGAAGCGTTAGGAGCTGTGGATCCTACGCTCAAAATCTGTTATTTCGGGTTTTGGAGTTTGGAGTGGCAAGTGATTTTGGAGTCACTGCATCACAAACTCTTGGTATGAGAAATTGCGCTAGCCATTGGATCAGGGGACACTCACAATCGTTGATCCCCTTTGAAGTGGAATCTCGGCATTTTGGTAATTTGGGGTTCATAACTTCAGTAATCCTAATGACAAGGAGCCGAGACTCTTTGCATTGAAACCCTCGAAGTCGTGAAACGTGATGTACCTTGGGAGTAGGTTTTGGTCATGGAGAAATCGATTTCATCATTTCGGCACTTCGGGTGTTGGGAAATAGAGGAGGAAACGATCTTTGGAATCGAGAGTTTCAAACTCCCAGTTCATGAAAAGCATAAAGATAAAGAGCCGTCGGATCGTGGAGGATCTCAGTTGTAGATCATGTTGGAGGCGAGGTTTTGGGAATTCGGAGATTAGAGTTTCCGGAGGTGAGGAATATTTCTACTGTGGATCTTGCAAGTTGCGAAATCCTGAAGAGTGAAAGGAAAAATTCCCCCAAAAAATTGAAGGACAATAGCTGTGGGCCCAATCGGGTTTCGGGATTGCGGGACTCAAGAGGTGGAGTTGCATGGTCACACAACCCCCGAAATCGCAAAAAGGAAAAATCTAAAAGGTGGGTCCCAAGAATTAATCGGAGGATATGTGCAAAGGAAGTCAAAGGGGCGGTCAAGATGCTGGGAAAATCTCGAAAGACCATTGATTCCGCCAAAAGGGGAAATTTTAGAAAATTGGGAAATCATAAGGAAAGAGGAACGAGTGTTGGTCATTTACTCAAGTCCCGAAAATATGAAATAAGTGGCAACAAGAGGTGTGTGTTCAGTTCATTGAAGGAGTCAACCTTTGTTGATGTTTCAGGTTTTGGAGGTTCAAGAGACAAGGGGCTCGAAAATAGGATTCGCGAAATCCGAAATCCCGAATCGGACAAAAAAAAAAACCATCGTATTTGTTGATCAGTTGTGGAATACACATTGCGTGTGTGGTATTCCCTGTGGAGAAACCAAAGAGTCAATCTGACTGAGGGGAAGATTTGTAACGATCCTAAGACCGGGAGGTCGCACAGAACCTGTTGAGGTAGGGGGTGCTGCATCAAGTGGTATCAGAGCTCAGAACAAGTTCTTTGCTTTCTGTAGCATAGATAAAAGAGGGAAATTTTACAACCATGTAGCCGAGAAGAAGAGACAGGAAAATTCCTGATCTAGTAGTGGAAAGAGAAATGTGTGAGTTACGTGTCAGGCTTCATTCTATGGAAAAAGCACAAAGGTGCACAGTTGACGCTGGGGATATCAGCGAGGCCGAAAGTGAAAATGAAGTTGGAAATGAAGGAGAATAAGTTGCAGTCAAAGATATTGCATATGAATGCCTATTCAGGGTTGTTGCAAGGATAAGTTCCAGAGAAAAAATGGACATTCTAGTGTATGAGGGAAACTTGGATGTTGAAGAGATTCTAGACTGGATTAGAGCTCTAGACAAGTACTTCGACTATGAGGATGTCGAGGAAGATAAGAATGTAAAACATGTTGTTACTAGACTTAAAGGGCATATAGCACTATGGTGGGATGAACTGTAGGCTGAGAGATGCTGCAAGGGAAAGTAGAAAATCAAGAGCTCGGATAGAATGGTTGCAAATATGAAAGCCAAATTTATACCCAGAGATTATCAAATGACTTTGTTTTGGAGGATGTAGAATTTGAGACAGAAGTTGATGTCAGTGAAGGAATACACTGAAGAGTTCTATAGGATAAACATCAGAGTAGGTCATCGGGAAAGCAATGATGAAAAAGTTGTCAGGTACATGAATGGTCTGTGATATGACATTCAAGATGAGATGAGCATGATGACCATTTGAAATATGGAAGATTCTTATCAGATAGCTTTGAAAGATGAAGATAAGATAAGTTGGAAGTAAGGTCAAAGAGGCCGAGGTAGAAGTCAAGCCAGAGGCAAAACTATTGCCCAAGACAAAATTCAGAAACCTAAAGAAGAGGGGAAGAAACCTCAAACTCAACCTGAGAGAGGAGGAAGCTCACAAGGAAGGCAACATGCTAATAGAAATACTTTTCCTCCAGCCAGAGGAAGAGGAAGAGGAAGAGGAGGTGAAGTGAAATGTTTTACCTGTGGAAAAGTTGGACATAAATCTTATGAGTGTCCAGATAAGAAGAAATATGGTGGTGAAACTCACATTTCTGAAGCTCAGGGATAGAATGTTGAGGAAAAAGACGTTGAGGGTGGAAGATCCTTGATGATGAGAAAATTTCTCCTGAAGCCAGAGAAGGAGCCAGAGAACTTGGCCCAAAGAAACAATATTTTTCAGACTGCTTGCAAAACTAAGGACAGGGTATGCAAGGTCATAGTGGATAGTGGTAGCACAGACAATCTCGTATCTACAGAGATGGTAGAAAATTTGGAGCTGGAGACTGTTGTACATCCAAGCCTATACAGAGTTTCGTGGCTACAAAAAGGACATCGGGTAAATGTCACTAAACAATTTTTAGTTGAATTTAAAATAGGGGGATATAAAGATGAAATATTATGTGATGTCATTCCCATGGATGTTTGTTATCTATTGTTGGGTAGCACATGGAAATATGACAGGAATGTGATTCATGATGGGAGAAAGAACACATATGCCCTGGAAAAAAATGGTAGGACTCACATGTTGCTGCCAATTAAGGATAAAGAAGTGAAAACAGAGATGAGAAACATTGTACTTCTCATGAGTGGGAATGAACTTCTTAAGGAGGTTAAGAAGAAGGAAGACACACAATTTATTGTGGTCAGGAAGCCCAAAATTGTTTTGACCAATACGAGAATAGATGATCTACCTGGAGAAATCTAGGAATTGATGGGAGAATTTGATGATATAGTAGTGGATGAACTGGCTTGTTTGTTGCCACCTATCAGGAGTATAAGCCATCATATCAATCTTATACCTAGAGCCAGTTTGCCAAACAAAGTCACGTACAGGTTGACGTCGCTGGAAAATGAAGAAGTTAAGAGACAGGTCCAGGACTTAATGGACAAAGGATTGACTCAAGAGAGCTTGAGTCCATGCGTTGTTTCGACAGTGCTCGGCCCAAAGAAATATGGAGGCTGGAGAATGTGTACAGACTCAAGGGAAATAAATAAGATTACCATCAGATACAGATTTCCATTGTCAAGGATGGATGACTTGATGGACTGCTTGAGTGGAGCAAAGTTTTTTTTAAAGATTGATTTGAAAAGTGGGTATCATCAAATTCAAATGAGAGAAGGAGATGAATGGAAGACATCATTCAAGACGAATGAGGGGCTATATGAATGGCTTGTTATGCCATTTGGATTAACGAATGTGCCTAGTACTTTCATGAGGTTGATGAATGAATTCCTGAAGGATTTCATAGGGAAATTTATCATTGTATATCTTGATGATATATTAATCTTCAGTAAAACTTGAGTAGAGCACTTAAAGCATTTAACTGCAGTAATGAGGAGGTTACAGAAAGAGAAATTGCTGATAAATATGAAGAAATCGTCATTTATGAGGACAAAACGCATTTATTTGGGTTTTGTTATCTCTGCAAATGAATTGAAAATGGATCCAGAAAAGGTAAATGCAATTAAGGATTGGCCATCGGCAAAGAACGTGTTTGAAGTTCGAAGATTCCATGGTTTGGCAAGTTTCTATAGCAAATTCATCCGAAACTTTAGTGGAATTAGCGCACCAATGATGGATACGGTGAAGAAAAGACACAAATTTTTTCACTGGAGAGAAGAATCAGAGAAGAGATTCAACCTGTTGAAGAAGAATATCATGGAGCAACCAATCCTGGTTTTGCCAGATTTAGCAAGACATTCCAAGTCAGGTGTGACACGAGTGGATTTTCAATTGGAATGGTCTTCAGCCAAGACTACAGGTTGGTCACATATTTTAGTGAAAAATTGAATGAAGTGAAGATTAAGTACTCCACATATGACAAAGAWTTCTATGTTGTCATACGAGCACTGAAACAATGGAGACACTATTTGGTTCCCAGGGAGTTTGTTTTGTACAACAATAATCACGCTTTACAATTCGTGACTCGACARGAGAAGTTGAACCAAAAGCATGCTAAATGGGTTGAATTCATGCAGAATTTTACTTTTGTGATTAAGCATATTTCTGGAACTGCTAACAAAGTTGTTGATGCTTTGAGTTGGAAATGTTTGCTTATGTAGGAATTAAGAGTCAAGAATTTGGGTTTTGATAAACTCAAAGAAATGTATAGGGATGACCCAAATTTCAAGGAAGCATATGAAGCGTCTGAGAATCCAATTCTCAGGGACATAAGCCAATGGACTGAATACATGATCCAGGATGGATTATTATTCCCGGGAAATCAATTATGTATTCCAAAATGCTCCATGAGAGAGAATCTACTGAAGGAAAAACACAGTGGAGGATTGGTCGGACACTTCGGTCATGATACGACGTTATCAAAGTTGAATGGCTCATATTTTTGGCCAGGGATGAGGACTGATGTCAAGAAATTTGTGGACAGGTGCAAAATTTGTCAGCACATGAAAGGAAAAAGGAAGAACATAGGGTTATATCAATTGTTACCCATACCAAAAAGGTCATGGGACATAGTGAGCATGGATTTTATATTGGGACTTCCAAGGACATAAAGGGGATATGATTCAATCTTTGTGGTAGTCTATAGATTTTCAAAAATGGCACATTTCATACCATGCCAGAAAACCAGTGATGCAACTCATATTGCGAACCTATTTTTCAAGGAAGTCATCAGACTTCACGGTTTTCCAAAGAGTATCGTGTCTAATCAGGATACCAAGTTCGTAGGACATTTCTGGAGGACTTTATTGAAGAAAATGGGGACAAGTTTGTCTTTTAGCTCAGCATATCATCCTTAGATGGATGGGCAAACAAAATTCGTGACCAGGAGCTTGGGAGATTTGTTGAGGATCTTAGTGACTGAACACCACAGTCAATGGGATCACTTTCTGCCATAGGCAGACTTCACTTACAATGATTCACTCAATAGAAGAACAGGGCAGAGTCCATTCCATATTGTATACATAATGCATCCAAGGGGAGCTTTTGAATTGAAAGATTCAGAACAAGCTGAATTCAGGAGTGCTAGTGCAGAGGACTTTGCAGAAGGAATGAAGAATCTTCACAGGCGAGTCAAGGAGCGATAACAGAGTTCAAGTCAAGAATACAAATGGAGAGCAGATCAACATAGACAAGAACTTCAATTTGAAGTTGGTGATCTGGTTCTTGCACATCTGAGGAAGGAGAGGTACCCAAGGGGAACACATAACAAACTGAAGATGAAAAGGATTGGACCATGCAAGGTCATAAGGAAATTTGGGGCAAATGCATATGATATTGAATTACCTGATGGGATCGAAATCTCACCGATAGTCAACATTGCGGATGTGTACCCTTACAGAGTTGAAGAAGTAGGAGTAGAGGAGGAACATAAAAATATTCAATGGAAAAAACAAATGCTTGTAGCTGGAAAGCCACAGATGGAAGGCATAATTGACAAAAGGATTAGCAAAAAGACCAGGAGAAAAGAGTATTTTGAATACTTGGTCAAATGGAAAGGACATCTAGTTGAAGATGCTAGTTGGGAAGATGAAAAAGAAATTCATAAGCATGGACAGACCATGCAAGAGCTCATGAACAGGAGTTCATGAAAATTTTCAAGCAAGGGAGTATGATGTAGGAGCATCGTACGAAGCCATCCAGACAACCATAAAGGCGGAAGACAGCTGGAAAAACGCAGCACACATTTTGCACATTTTGAAATGTTTTTGAAATTTAATGAGAAGATATTAATGTAATAGTAAAGGGAAGTGTATAAGATCTTGTGTGATTTTCTCTCATCTGTCGGAGGTAATAGACATTAAGTTTGTTTAAGGAAAGTAGGTAGATTTGAATTAATAGATTAGACAATTTTAGAAGAGTAGGAGGGGAAATGAATAAAGACACCCTCAATCCTTGTATTGTAAGGTTGTTGTGATCATTCAGAATTGAAAAACAGAAGAGTTGTAGTAGAGAGTTGTAGAGAAGAACCCATGTATAGGAACACTTGAGTTAATATATGAATCTTTGACTCAATTTTCATGGTGTTATGATGCTTACTATTTACATTGGTTGAACGGTATGTTTACAGCTATTTGTTTTCTCTATTATGCATTTGTTTCAATGCTATGTTGTGTGTATGTTTTCATGGTGATTATATGAAGTCTGAAAGAGGAGAAGAATGAGTTTCAATTGTTTCTCTTCTTGAGAGTTCCTGCAAGGAGTGCAGTGAATGTCCACAAGGTGTGCGTTGCCGAGGATCTGAGTTTTATCTCAGAAAGCTCAGGAGAGATACTATTGTTCTATTACCCACAGAAGTGCAGGTGAAGCACAGAGACATGCAAGGTGTGCGCAGGCTAGTTGAAGCCTCGAAATTTATCAACTAAGGTGAAAGTGGTAGGAATACTATTGCAAGAGTGCATAGAGTCGAGGACTCAAATAATCAGAGGTTGTTTGAAATATTTCCGCAAGGAATGCGAGCAAGATCCCTCTTGGAGACTTAAGTTCACAACTGAAAGCTCATGAGAGTTAGTACCTTTGAAGTGTTCAAAGGAAGATAGGGAGAGAAATCATCATGTAGAAGTTAAGTTATAGTGGAAGGATGCCGATTCAGTTTGACCAGAGAGTCATTGAGGAGTGAATCAGGCGGTCATAATTCTCCATGGAAAACTCATGAAATCACGTGGACCATTGGATCCCGCATATCTGTGAGAAGGTTAAGGCTGAGTGCCTTTCAGCATTAAAAAATCTCAAGAGGAGTAACAACCGTTGGATGAGAAGCATCAGGAGTCATTGATCTTGCGCTCAAAATTTTTTGTTTCAGGTTTCGGAGTTTGGAGTGGCAAGTGATTTTGGAGTCACTGCATCACAAACTCCCGATACACGAAATCACGCTAACCGTTGGATCAAGGGAGGCTCACAGTCGTTGATCCCCTTTGAAGTGGAATCTTGGCATTTCAGTAATTCGAGGTCTAAAACTTCAGTAATCCTGATGACAAGGAGTTGGGGCTCTTTGCATTGAAACCCCCAAAGTCGTAAAATGCGATGTGCCTTTGGAGTAGGTTGTGGTCACAGAGAAATCCATTTCGGCATTTCAGCACTTCGGGTGTCGGGAAGTAGAGGAGGAAACGATCTTTGGAATCAAGATTTTCAAACTCCTGGTTCACGAAAAGCCGAAAGATACAGAGCTGTCGGATCATGGAGCATCTCAACCGCAGATCACGTTGGAGGCGAGGTTTCGAGAATTTGGATATTGGAGTTTTGGGAGGTGAGGAACCTTTCTTCTATGGATCTCACAAGTCGCGAAATATCGAAGAGTTAAAGGAAAAATTCCTGAAAAAATTGAAGGACAATAGTCGTGGGCCCAATCGGGTTTCAGCATTCCGGGACTGAAGAGGTGGAGTTGCATGCTCACACAACCCCTGAAATCGCGAAAAGGAAAAATTCGAAATGTGGCTCCCAAGCATTAATCAGTGGATACACACGAGAAAAGTCAATGGGGCAGTCAATATCCGGGGAAAATACTGAAAGACAATTGATTCCGCCAAAAGGGGAAATTTGAAAAACTGGGAAATCATAAGGAAGGAGGAACGAGTGTTGGTCGTTCACTCAAATCTCGAAAAGCTGAAATATGTGGCAAAAAGAGGGATGTGTTTGGTGCATTGAAGGAGTCAACCTTTGTTGATGTTTTGGGTTTCATAGGCTGAAGAGATAAGGGGCTCGACAATAGGATTCACGAAATCGCGAAATTCGAAATCCCGAATTGGACCAATACACCTTGCATGTGTGGTATTCCCTATGGAGAAACCGAAGAGTCAATCTGACTTAGGGGAAGATTTGGAATGATCCTAAGACCAGGAGCTCACGCATAACCTATTGAGGCAGGGGGTGCTGCATTGATCAGGAGATCAAATTTTGCTCAATTTTCAAAGTGCTCAGAATGCGACGAAAAAAGTGCCATTACGTCCGTCTCGTCTTCCTGATTCCAGTGGTATATTTACTTTCGCAAACGGAGTTTGTATGAAGGAGTTATCGCGATCTGTCCGCCAAGCCAAACAGGCAAAATTTTGGATGCTGACTGTACCTGTCCGTACAGTCCGTAGGGACACATGGAAGGGTTGTACCATCATGATGACGTGGCAGGTGGAAGACGTGGCGCATTTTTATTGGTTGATGTTGATGAGTCGTGTGTTGACACATGTCCGGATTGATGGCAAATGGGACGAGGACACGTGGCCCAATCTGGAGGTGCCACGTTTCCCTTCAATTTTGTTTAATTGGTTATGTAAAATTATATGGGGAGTCCATGGGGTTCGACCCCTGGACCTCCCCTAACACCAATGACTTCATAACACTCCGCTAGCCAACTTTCCCG
The DNA here is from genome assembly GCA_010110895.2 of Picea sitchensis. Classification (NCBI taxonomy): domain Eukaryota; kingdom Viridiplantae; phylum Streptophyta; class Pinopsida; order Pinales; family Pinaceae; genus Picea; species Picea sitchensis. The sequence continues at coordinate 22,367 of SNQJ01S0209540.1, forward strand.
CCAATGTTCCTTGTATATGATGTGGACACAATATTATTTAAAGGTGTATGTTGTAATATTTGGAAAGGGGGGCAGGCCGGGGCTAAGCCCCGACCCGTGGACACATTGTTGTACATACGACCGCATATGTTAAAACCCAAACCATTGGCGCGCGCATTATATGTATTACATTGCAATGTATTGCAATGTATTACATTGCATATACATATATATATGTTTGCCATTGTATTAAAAAATTGC
>SNQJ01S0209541.1:952-16074 GCA_010110895.2 Picea sitchensis
GTGTCTCCGAGGGCACACTAAGTGAGCAGGACTTAGCTCACGTTTGCAAGTGTGCATAAGGAAGGAAACATGATCAAATAGAGAAAAATGACATTTGGGAATTGTTTCCAAGACCAAAGAATAAGAATGTGATTGACACAAAATGGGTTTTCAGGAATAAATTGAATGAAGATGGACATGTTACAAGGAACAAAGCCGGCCTTGAGGAGTTGAAAAAAAGAGACTTTAGAGGATTTTCCAGCCAAAGCTTGCATAATCTCTTTTCTTTTTTATTTGGATCTGATATATTGTTGTCATTTCAGCCACCATTTTCACATGTAGCTAACTTGTCTTAGATAGGTCACAAATTTATACTTTAAATTTCAGATTTATTTGTGGAAAATTTTACTGTTATTAAGCGAATTTTTTTGACTTATTTATTGTGTATTTTTCGCGACATTTCCAACAAGCTTTTGCTTGGTTTTTCTGAGATCTTACCCGACAACAAGGAAGCTTGCTTAAATCCATCTACAAGACTTCCTCAAACACATCTTTTGGTTGGGTAACTATTTCCTCATTTTTTCTTTTGTAAATCCAAGTTTTTCTACACTATTTCATTGATTATTTCTTGTATAAATCATAAACTAACTTAACAATTGCCTACACCTTGGGAAAGGAAATCCCAATATCGTTGGGCTAGATTAGTTTAATTTTGCAAGTTCATTCTTTATTTCTTTTAATTTGTTGGCCCCTCTTGTCCACAGGAAAGGCAAGGTAGTGTGGCCCTTTTCATTTCAATAAGTTGTTATTTGTTTAAAAACCCTCATTGGCCAACAATGGTAGACTTGCCTCCACCTTAGCCATTGTAAGTGGTTTCATTCTTTCAAGTTTCTTTATTTTTAATAAGCTAATGTGCACGCACCTTGGGAGGTAATCCCCAAAATCGCTAGGCTTAAAGGAAACTAATTTATTTTGATGATTATATGCTCTTATGGTTTGAAATATTCTAGATGGTCATCACATCTAAGTTTCATTTCTTCAAGCTATTTTGTTCATGTATATAACTTTGTAGTTGTGTTATCGATATCTAGGGATAACTAGGAGATCATGTCTCGAGGCCCACATGGTCCTAGACATGGAGTAAGGAGGGAGGCGACCTGACATAGTCTGGAGGTTTCTTCTTCTCGGCCGGCTTTGTCCTGTCAGCAGTTCCAACCTCCATCACTACCGGCTGGGCTTGCATGAGAGATGGCTCTTGCTCCATGAGGAGTGGTGGTCCGAGGTATCATGGTATGTGTCATGTTGATCATTATAACCCTCTTGGCAATGCATTAGATCTCTTTCATTTTCAGATAGCTGCTTGGATCTTACACTAATCCTACTTGACCCTTTGTTGGGGTGATTGATTGAAGCTGACTTAAGCGAGTTAATTCATAGGTTTTGGTTAGCCACAAAGGGGTTTGAAGAATCATCGTCCGCTCCTCTCATACTCTCACTTTTCATCTTAAAACCGCTCATCCATCCCATTCCCTAGATGCAGCCCATTAGGATGGCCTTGAGTACATCTTGTCTTGTGGGAAGAAGGGCTAAAGGCCCGGAAGGTAAAAGCGGTGAGTAAAAGATAAAAGCCATAGAGGAAAATTAAAACCTAGAGATGCCGCGCCGAGGGATCCCAGAAAAAGGCAATAAAAGCCTCTCATAAAGCCGAGGGACCTAAAGAAAATGATAAATAATTAAGTCTGGAGACCTAACCAGGGATGGGAGGTCTCATCACGAGCGGCCCATTATGTTCATGGGTATTGGCGGTATGACATTGCCACCATCGGTCACCAAACCCGGTGATGACCTTTGGTTGCATGGCCAAAGGAAGGGTCTCTCCGCGAGCCATTACTCTGTTTCACCTTGAATCTTGAGTGCTGTTGCTTATTTATGCGACTCGGCCACCTAGCCAAGTCAGTGTCCTCTTTGTCAAGACTTGTGGCAAAAATACAAATAAAGATAAGGCAATGGGGCTTGGAAAAAGTGCATCCATAGCCAGATTACGACTTGCCTCCTACAAAGGCACCCACAAGCGACACAAGCCCTAGAGTCGACTATGACTAGACATCCCTAAAACCGCATCACGTCACTATACATGGTTTGAATAACCCTTCTGGAAGACTCTCCATTTCTTGTAGGTATTAGCCCAATGGTTGCCCTTTTAGTTGCTTTGGCTTTGTATAGTGGGTTTGTTAATGGGGTCTTTGAGCTCTTAGAAGATTTATTAGGGATATTATGCGCTCTGTGATAATTTTAATGATGAAACATGATTTACATTGCCATGGTGTTTTTGGACTAATGAGGCCCACAGGTAGCCTTTGATATGAGGACCATACGTGAGGACGGTACGGATGCGGTGCACATGGGGAGATGATTAGTTAGGACCTCCATGAAATTTGAAAACCCATCGGATAGGCGTTAAGGATTCTGAGGCGGGGCGGTTTTGTGACGAGCCATTTTGCAGAGGAAGGACGCCTTCGTCAGGACGTTCTGACGGAGACCATGGCCTATGGGATCAGCCCTTACAGGACGTTGACCTGATTAGTCGGGGCGCCACCCGAGGCGGGATGGGCGACTTTAGGGCAGTGGCGACCATGTTTAGGCTTGTTTGGCGATGTGGCGAGGTTATTTGGAAGCGAAGGGAAGGCAACATTTGCTTATTGGATGGTTATTGTGCCCTAAAAGGATAGCGTCTCAGCAGGGAGCTGGCATGTGATTTTTCTGCTCATTATTGGCATTTTAGCATGTAAGTGACAAATAGCTGGATAATGTATTGTTAGCCTTGTGGCTATTTTATTGACTATTTTGTAAATTAAGGGTCAGAAGTATTGTATAAATGAGGATGTTTTTCCTCTTTTGGATCATAACATAACTTGCTCTCTCATTTGGGGTGATACTTTAGTCTCTTGTTCTTGGTTTCTTGTCTCTTGGGGTGTGGCAGCCTCTTGGGAGGATTATTTTTTGGTAAAGTGGTGCTCTATGCTGTTGGAGGTTTGAAAACTAGGGAATGGTTATTGCTTCTTCATGATCTTGTAAGGGTGTTTTTCAATAAAACTTCTTGAGTGAATGGTTGTTGTTTAACATTTTGCATTTTATTGTTATCTTGTTGTTGTTGGCTTAACCTTGAAACCTAAGGGAGCCAACACACAAGTGGAGTGGAGTATTTTATGTACTACATAGCATGAGCTTTTAGCCATTGGATTTGAAGGTTTAGCCTAGCCACTTAGCTACACTAGCCATCTCTTGTCTTGTGCTAGTTTAAGAGGCATATGGATTGAAGAAAGAGGCATCTAAGGCCTAGTGAGTTTACACCTAGGGTTTCTTAGGGGTTTTGAAAAGCCTTGCCTTAGCAACACTTTTCAACCATAGGTTATGTTTCTAAGCTAGCCGTTATGCCAAAGAAGTCTCAAGGAAGAAGATAAAGCTTTAGGCTTCTTTAGCTACACCGAGACAGTCACTGTCTTTAGGGTTTAGGGTTGGTGGCCTTGCCATAACACCACCAAACCCTAATAACTCTCTTGTCTTTGAGTTTGAGTCCTCCCTAAACCATAAGCTTCACTTCAAGTTGACTCCATTAACCCAAGGCACTAGTCTAGGAATGATCTTGGAGCTTGTTATGTAAATTTTCTCAAACTACTTCTAAATTGCAAACCCTAACTAATAGCATCTAACCCTAACTATTCTTGAATAACCCTAAGAAGGTGGCGTCTTGAAATTTTGTTTTAACTACGATTGGATAGAAAGGTCGCGGCCTAGTCTCCTTGTCATGGCCAGATGGATTGGTTTACTCTTTTGCTGGTTGAAATTATCCATATTCGTACTTGGCTAGCTAACCTGCAGACACCAAAAATTATATAGAGGTGGCCGTCATATTGTTAAAATATCTTGTTTATGCTTAAGCGTTGGCGGTGACCTTTTCACCTCTCTTGATTAGCATTGAGTTGTTGGATTGTATTGTGGAAGAGCTCATTTGGTAAAGCGTTGGTGCTCTTTGCTTCTCAAATTGACCTATTGATAAAAGCTTGGCGTCATCCTTATAGCAGAATTTGTATAGGTGGCCTTAGCAACAATATATGTGAGCTAATATTTGCATTGACATTAAATACAAGGTTTAAATTGTGAACGTTGAATGCTTATCTTGCTTTGTTGATGAAGTGGTATCAATCTTTGTTTCATTTTAGCCATCGGTAACCGTCAATATTAGCATTGATCTATTGCTCACATATGTATTGAAGGATAGTCATTTATTTGTGAAGTACTAATCCATTGCATGCATATATTCTAGTTGTATTTGTTTTGTCACCATGAAAGCGGGTGCATCATCAGTGGATATTCCTTTTGACTATCTTACTTGGGCGTGTCTGTGAAAGGGAATCTCTTTGACTTGGTCTATTGCCTTTTAGCCTTTCATCCATCCAGATTGCCTTAGGTGTCTCCCTTGGACTAGCCCTCCCTAAATAGAAAGCCCCATGTGAGGTGTGATTGGGTGGGAGCTCTGATACGCCGGTTTCAAGCCCTGACCAAGCTTTCAAACCTTTCCTACAAGCAGATGCGATAACATGGTGAATGGTTTTAATGATTTATAATCTATCTTAAGTGCCATAACTTATTTTTCATAAGTCATTTTGTCCATTACATTTAAGCATATGTGATCTAAGCCATGGTTTAAGATTTCACTCATAATCTTGTTAAGTCTTTATTTTTCAAGCACATCTATTTTTTTTTACATGGGTTTAACATATAATATGTGTTGATGAATGGTTAATCTCTAAGTATCATTCTTGTTATCATTGTGGCAAGTTAACGCCTTTTTTTACAATTACATGCTAATGGTGATGAATGGAATGATATTAGCCAAATGATGGTTATCTTGTAAGCTTTCTTTTCCATTCATGTTATTTTATCTCATGGTCTAAAACATTACGTTTTCACACTTTAACTTTTAAGTATACATGTGGAATGGTTAAGTAAATAAATGGTACATATCTTGCAATCTTCCATTAATGTTATATGTGTTTATGGTTATCACTTTTTTCATCTCACGAAACACCTTTTACATCAATTGGGTTCGGTTTTGGGTAAAAGGTAAAATTTAAGTGCCTAAAACACTCTTAAAGCAACCCAACACACCTAAAGACCCACCCAGGGGTCCATGGCCAACAGACAACTTTTAGGGGGTTTATTCATCCATCTCCACCATCTAAAATGGGTTTGAGGGAAACAACGAAGGGTAGTGGGGGGACGTTCAGAGTGATCATAAGGGGATCCTTAAGGGGATCGCTACGGGAGAACTCTTAGCATCGGGAGATGACTTTGGGAAATGAGGTGGGCCTCGTTGCCTTACTATCTTGAGCACTGGGCAGTTATTTTGTGAGGGAGGAGGAAGTTTAAAGCACAAACATAGTTTAGGGGGAGGGAAACTAAAATTAACTAAAACTTTTTAAGAAACCCCTTAACCATTTAGTTTATAGACAATCTTTGTGTGTGTTTGGGGGGGATTTGAATGTATGCTTAGGAACACACATTGTTGTGTTCCTTATCTCTTTATTGCAACTACATGGTTCATGTCTTTTATGTCTTATTGAGCAATTGAGTTAAACATTGTTATATCTTGTTTCATTGCTTTTATGGTGTGATTCAAGAAGGGTTGAGTATCCCGCGGGGAAGCATCACCTTCTTGAGTCTTGAATGCTTTAGTGTTACTTGATGAAAGCGGAGTCCAATAGAAGTAAAAGTACTATTAGGGCATGCTTGGCTCATATGTTGATCTCACTTACATCTTCTTGTATCTTTGTATTTTGTATTTTTGTAATGGTTACATCTTTCATTCTTGAAAATACTTGTAATCTTTGGTTGGGGTAGTTCAAAAACTTACTTGTAAAAACTTTGTAATTGAACCACCTTAAAACTTAGTTGACCCCATTGCCCAACCCTTAGGCACTAGTCTTAGTTGACTTAGGGAAAGGGTTGATTGTCATATAGGATAACTTGCACTTTGCATTTGCTGCCTTAGCATCTTAGGCTAGTTTTCCCCTTTAGCCTTTAACCAATTGAAATTAACTCCTAGAACATAAAAGTTAAATCATCGGTAACTAGGGTCTACCCCCCTGGCTTCCCTAAGAGTAAGCCTAGAAGGAAGAGTTCCAGTCAAGGTGACAGTGAGAACCTAGGCATTGTGCCTCCAAAGACACTAAGTGTGAGCGGACTTAGCTCACGTTAGCAAGTGTGTATTAGGGCTGACAGGGAGTTTAAGGTGTGGCTAAGACCTTTACAAATTCATCATGCAAACACCTCTTATTACAATTTTTATGGAAAATGTAGAGTAGGGGTGGTCTTTTTGGCCAGGCTGAATTCCCGAACTCTGAATTTTGAACAATAATGTTCAATCTTTGGCGGCTATTTGGAAATTCACCCTAGTGCAACATGGATAGGTTACAAACATCTTGGATAAATCCCCTTCAAAGTCAAAGTTGGTTAACCCTTTCGGTATTGGATGTTTTAGGAAAGATTACATCCTGGTGGGTTTGTTTGGTGTGTGGGTGTAGTTCCAACTTCTTTCTTCTATACACATGGTACTCTTGTTTCTTTAGCTTTTTCTTTTGATTCTTGGTCTAGTTTGCTTATTACTTCCATTCTGGTTGACCATGCTGCTTCTTTTATGGCCTCTTGATGCTCTTGAGTGGTGATATTTATTTGAGACCTTATGAAATGGCCTATATTGTTCACCTGTTGATAGCCACCACTATTGCAAGGACATCATGTTCTGATATTAACTTCATTGCATTGAAAACACCAAGGTTTTCATCCACAATGATGGTCCTTGGAACTTCTGTCTTTGAAAACATCTTCGTTCCACTCAGCGATATTACTTACTCTCTGTCTTGGATAGTCATCTTCATCCGAATCTTCAGAGGTATTAGGGGCATCGTCGGGATAATCACCCCAATGTGTGTCTTCTTCTATCAAGGGAAAAGTGGGGCCATCTTGAAACAAGTATGGATCCATTGATTTGTAATTACTAGGTCCAAGATCATCTATTAATGATAAAGAAGGCGTTTTCTCATCTTGCTCAAGCCGACGATTTGTAATAGTGTAGGAGTCCCCTCAAAGATAATTGGTCATCCGGGTCTTGCTTTGTCAAAAATGAACGATTTTGTGAATTCTTTTAGCCCTTTGCAAGATACAGGACATGCTAGTGTCTAAGTTGTTTCCATTATGTACCCGGGGGCTCTTCAAACAAATTGGTTTCATTCATGTCTTGATTTTCCAACATTGGTGTGTTCAAGACAAGCAAGGGAGGTCTTCAAAGTTAGGGTTTTTATGAGTGGCCATGCCCAAATCCTAGGATGGTTCATGTTGTCTTGAGGCGTTTAAGACATTGTTGATGTTTGAGAAAGTTGTGTTCCCTTTCCTTTTGGGAGGCATGATTCTTTGCAGAATCTCACAGGAACTTGGGTTGGAAACTTGATTGATATCCTCGTCACTTGATTCCCAAGGGTTATTATTGCATGAGAGATTGACTTGATGGATGTAGTCTGCGAATTCAAGGTTCTTCTCAATCTAGAAAGCAAAATCTTATTGGCTAACCTAGAGTCAAGAATTGTGTAGATCCTTGAGAGTAAACTTCAAAACTCCTTCCAACGAGTTCGAGTAGTGTTGGAGGACAGCTTCTTACGAGAAACTAGGCCGATCTTCTTGAGGGGAAGGTTGAACCTATCACTGAAATCTATGCCCTGCTTCAGAGGCACAAAATATCAATGTATTGAGAGTAAAGGGAACCCATGCTTTCTTTTTCACAGTAATCTTTCTTGAAGGCTTGTTCAATATCTTGAGGGGTTTTGATGCTTCCTTTAGGGAGTTTGTTAACCCATCTTCAGGCACTTCCGGTGAGTGAGCTCAAAAATATCCTTAAGAAGACATCGAGGTGTTCTTATGCAGTTGGTGGCTGGAATGCATCACAGAGGTCGGTCCAATGAGAGTTGCCGTAGGATTCATCTTCCTCTGAGAAATTAGGTATCTAGGACTTGACCTTCTTGGGTAGATCATATACCCCCCCTTGGGTGCTAGGTAACAAGAACCAAAGAGTTCTTTGAGACCATTTGGGAGAACTTACGGGTGATAGGATTTGTGGAGGTCATATTAGTAGATGAAAGTATATATTGATGCCCACTATGGGTCGTCATTAGCTATTTGTGGTGTCGCCGGATGATTTGCTTGAAATCATCAAAGAAAGGAAAACACCTAGTGGAGTGGGGTAAGCTTGTAAAGAAAAGGCTCTAAAAGGCAAAGCTTCTAGAAAGATTTGTCATCTGATAATTGACTTGATGTTCCCCAACAAGCAGTAAAATGTTATCATAGGTTATAGCTAGGTCAAATGGCTAGAAGGTAGAATGGCCCAGGCCAACATGAACCCTACCCCACCCAATGTCACCACAATGGGGAGGTTCTTTCTATTAGAGGGATTAGCCAGGCGTCCACAGTAGCAGGGTTTGAAGAGGCAAGGTATAAAGGCTGAGAGTAGAAGTCCCTCCTCACGGAGTTTACCACCTAGGTCGAGATAGTTCGGCCTAAGCGACCAATAATGAGGGGTGTAGCCCAAAATGAAAACACACATAGGAACAAGACAATAGCAAAACAATATATGCAGGCTATAACTCAATGGGTTAGTACTTCATATAACTATCACGACATCAATAAATGCTCTTTAAACCATCATCTAATTTACTTATCCTGAGAGAGTGTTCGTCCAAGAGATGGAATAACCAAGTGTGGCGTCGGCCTAATTAGGGTTAGTTAGTTAGTTGGGGTTTCCAAATTTGTAAAGGTTTAAAAGGTTGTTTGGCCACTATCACTTCAGCGTTGGGGACTTGAGATCAGTGCCTAAGGCTAAATGGAGTCAATTAAAGAGAGGGAACACAAAGTTCTGGGGAATAAAGGCTAGGGACGAGAGGGAATGGTTCTAAGGTGTTGCAATGGCGGGGCCTTAGAATCAAAACCTAGGGGAAAGAGGCTCACTTGAGTTGTTGCTTAAGCAAACCCTCGTGCTCTTTCCTCCTTCCTTAGAATTAAATTTGGGCTTGACTGCTTATAAAGGATAAGTCAGACAAAGAGTAGGTGAGAGAGAGTGTTGCAATGGCAAGACCCTATCACCAAACCCTAAGAGCAGGATGACCCTAGGTGTAGATAAAATTTGGGCCTAGGGCGTCTCCTCCTTCTTAACTTTTAAAAGCCGCAGGATGGCAGGTAAGAAGAAATAAAGAGTGTAGCAATGGCTAGGCTTAACAGCTATTTCAAGGGCTGAATATTTCTCTTTTTGGGGACATGAAACAAGGACCTACTTGTGTGCTTGTAACCTAGAGTTTAAATCCAATAAAAGTTTATAAATAAATGCAAGAATATAAGCCTACAACCATTCAATTAAGAATTTTGCAGAAAAGCAACACATATCATGAAGAAATAGAAGTGCAAACCCTACTTGTAAACCTTCCTTCAAGATAAATTACTTGAAAATGTAAAGAAATCCTTCCTTCAACAAATTATTGCCTCCTTGAGATTTGATACCCTGCTAGGTAGAAAATCAGACCACCATGAGAGGTGAGTGATGAGTTATGTCAAAGATGAGGGAAAAACTCCTCAATATATCTTTGTATCATGACCTTCAATTAAATTTAGGTCATTAAAATATTGACAAGGCTACAAAAGTATACTATTTTTACATTAAATTGTCAAATCAAGACCCTAACTGAGCATAAGAAAGAAGTCAAGCCACCTTTCAAGAGGCGTTAGCTACTTTTAAGAACCCATGGAGTCATGACACAAAATGAAAAACATTGGCCCTCTTTGGGCCTCCCAACCAGGCCACACGTGCTGCCACATCCAAGCTCTGCCTTTCGAGGAGGCGTCGATAGCTCACGGGTGGCGTCTTGGAGCCATCAAAGGGAAGCGTTCAGCGGAAGTGGGTCAACTCCCCTAAGTGGGCTCAACTAAAGTGTCCACGATGGAGCGTGCAAAGGCTCAATCAAGCGGTGTATCATGTATCTGACCCTGATGGGGTCCCAAGTTCCAACAACCATCGATGGGCTCTTCATCCCCATGGAAGTCAGACTAATCATCTCCCCATGTGTCCGGTCCACGTGAATTTTTGTCCGTTGGGCATGGTCACGCACATCAAAAACCGTATCCATGGGCTCATTAGTCCACCGGGGATCATACTTGATACTAATCACGTCTCATCATCAATATTATCAAACATATGCATGAAAACCGATATATCATCCAATAGATCAAAGACATTACAAAAGACCTACAATGCAAGGCTAAAGAAGAAAGACAAGGCACCCTATTGGGCTAGTATCCATAAAGAAGGAAGTCTCAAGGGTATCATCAAATAAAAAGCAGAGCGGGTGATATGGATAAGGGATGTCGGACATACGGGTAGAGAAAGGCAGGGGATGCATGATATTACACAGTAGGTGCCTTTGTAGAAGTTTGCTGTCATGGATGCAATTTTTCAAGCCCTTTCTTGCCTTTATTCTTTCTTTTCTTTATTTGCTTTCCTTTTTTTTTTATTTCCAAGGACCTTTAGAGGGACAGCACTTGGCGTGGTGACCCGGAGAGTGACAGTGTTACCCACAGTACTTTCACAAAGATGATAAGGCTGGCTCGTGATGAGTCCCCCTTTACCTTAGCCATGCAACCAAAGGTCCAACACTTACATGGTAGCGAGATGAGTAACAATGTCATCTTACATTGAGTACCCATGGACATAATAGGATGGCTCATGATGAGACCCTATCCTCTTGGCTACGTCTTGTTTGTTATTTTTCTTGGGTCCCTATTGTTTCTTTAGAGGCTTTTATTGCTTTCTCGGGGATCCCTTGAAGTGAGCATCTCTAGGTTTCATTTTTATGGATTTTATCTTTTACCAACTTCTTTGTAGGGCCTTTAGCCCCTTCTTTCCCATGAGATAAGGTGCAACCCACAAACAAATCATCCTAATGCAGGTACTACTAGAGGGAAAGGGAGACGAGATGAGGAGGAGATAAGATGAAAAAGTGATGATATGATGGGAATAGGACGATGGCTCTTTAGAAATCCCAGTGGCAAACCAAAACCTATGAACAAAGGCTTGCTAGGACACCCTATCAATCCCAAACCATGTCCAAGTGGGTTAATGTAAGATCCAAGCGGTTGTCAGAAATAAAAGGAATAAGATGCACATATATCTAAAGGTTATAATGATCCAAAAGAAGTGACACACATACCATGATACACGGACCAATTACCTCATGGGGCAGGAGAACCTTCTCAGGTACGAATAATGAAATGATTGATGGATGTTATTCTTTTGCTAACAAGGCGAATCCCGATGAAAGAAGAAAGGATGGGCCCTCGAGGACCAAGCTCAGGTGAATCCTGCTATCGGTACTCCATGCCTAGGACACGTGGGCCTCGAGACATGATCTCCCTAGTTATCCACAAAACGGGGATAATAGGAATAAAACCTCGCAGAGAGGTGAAAAGGGGCACCATAGCAACCCTTTCAAGAGTACACAGGTACAACACTCTCACGCTCAAGGGCATTATACAGGGGCAGTGCATAACAACTTTAGTTGATGGTGGGGCCACCACAATTTCATTGATAAGTCCTTAGTAGCCAGAGGGTTACGCATTGAGGAGTTTGAGGGTTTTACCGTGGTCGTGGCATATGGGTATACTATGACATGCTTGGATATGGTTCCTGACCTAGAGGTCAAGCTAGGAAACTACACCCTAACATATACCTTCTACGTAGTTGACCTGTGATATACAGATGCAGTGTTGTGGGTACAGTGGCTATATTCATTAGGAGAGGTTGGTTCAACTATCGGGGCGTTGACCATGAGTTTGAGAGATTCCAGTGGGTTGAGAGTAGTATTGAGAGGTATTTCTACAGGAGCACCCAGGGAAGCGTCTTGGCAAAGGATGGAAGGATATTACGCCCGCGGTGGTCTTAGCATATGCAGCAGAGTGTTTGATCAACACGTGGAAGGATTCAGAGGGCAAAGATCATTACTATCCACAGATCAGGAAGCTTCTGAGTCGGTATGAGCTGGTGTTTGGGCCGATACCAGGGAGGCCACCAAACAGGGGGGTTTGATCATACTATTGAGTTAGAGGTGGGGGTGACACTAGTGATAACCACACCGTACAAACATACCAAAAGATTCAAGGACGAGATCGAGAAAGCAATCAAGAAATTGCTTGCAATGGGGCCTCTCGGACCCATCGAGGTCCTTTGCTTCTTAGGTCCGATATTGATGCGAAGAAAGGTAGCTTTATTGAATGTGCATAGATTACGAAACCCTTGAATAAGAAGGCGATCAAGAATAGGTACCCCATTCCGCACATAGATGTGTTGATGGACGAGCTACATGGGTAGTCTTCTTCAACAAAATTGATCTACGGTCAGGATAACATCAGATCAACATCTGACGGGGGCATGAAACCCGACTCCGATGTCATTTTGGGTACCGGTTTTTGGTCATGCTATTTGGATTGATAGCGCACCATCCACATTCCAGTCTTGCATGAAACACATCTTACCAAAAGGGCATCGAGGGAAATACCTTTTAATTCTTGACGATATTTTGATTCTGTTGAGGACATAGGTAGGTATTTGCACACTTGGAGGTATTGGGCATTATGCAAACACGGTCATTATATGCCAAGGAATCCAAGTGTGAATTGAGATAGAAACAACTCTTTTGTACTTAGGGCATATCGTAATTGAGCATGGAATTTTCTCATCGAAGGAAGATTAGAGACCGTGCAGGATTGGCAAACACCCAAGAACCTTACAGAGTTGAAGGCATTCTTTGGGTTCGCAGCGGTTACCTGAGAAGCGATTTCTCGGAGGTTTTCCACGGTTGGGGCTTCCTCCTGAGATCTAACTAAGAAGGCTTTCCGATTGGGTGATGAGTCTATGAACTTTTGAGAAAATGAAGGAGGTTAGGAGCACATGCCTATTCTAGCCCTTCTGCATTTCTCTCGGTCGTTTGTCCTAGAGTACGTGCATGGTGGGGATTGGATGGATTTTGATGTAGAACCATCACATTGTTTCGAGCGGGGAAGATGATGGGTCGAGGAGGGCTCTTTCGATTCACGACAAGGAAATGCTAGCAATCACGCATGCCTTAACAACCAAATTCAAGCAGTATCACGGAGGGTAGCGGGTTTATGGTGAAGGCCGTCCTACTTGATCCTCAAGTATTTCCTGGATCAGAAATACCTTAGGGACAGATAGTAGAAATGGGTCTTGAAGATTCAAACCTTTGACTTTGACATTGGGTATGTTAAAGGAAAAATGAATTCGTATGATACTTTGTCTAGGAGGCCAGCGGGGTGTTCGATGATGGATATTTGCACAGACTAGAGGGAACATTTGTTGGTGGAGTACTCCAAAAACAAGTTTTCTTGTGAGGTATTGGATGGACGGTTAGTTGATGATAGGTGCAGGGTCATTGACGATGTCATTTCTACAAGGTCGGTTCACTTGATTCGAGAATCGACCTTGAAGGGATTACGGTCACCGCGACTCACCTACGACAAGCATCGAAGTTTTCAAAACATGCCAAGCGGATCAAAGAGATTCTCATGGAAGGGTCTCAAGGATGATGTATCCGAGAGTTACCGCGACTTATCCCGGTAGCTCAAGTGAAACAAACACACCCATCAGGTTTGTTACAACCATTACCCATTTCGGAGCAGAAATAGGAGAAAATTTATATGGACTTCATTACAAGAATTCCTCAAGTGCAGGGTAGGGACTATATTTGTAGTGGTTGGCCGGGATGATAAATTTACCTTATTTTTCCATACCGGGGACTTCTGGTATCTGGTGAAAAATTATTTTCGGGGAGCTTTTTACGATTGCATGGTTTACGAGGCCCGGATAGTCGATGTGAGAGATGGGCTCTTCATCGATACGTTTTGGCGAGAACTCTCGCCGGTACGAGTGGGCATAGAAGAGAGTTAATACGAGTACCATTACCCTTAGACAGATGGGCAGACGGAGATCATCAACAAATGGGTGGAGGGTATATGAAGAATTGTGTGGGAGGGCAACAACGCACATGGTTGAGATGGTTACACATGGGTGAAATTACTATCTGTACAACACACCACATATTTGCTCCCGAGGATGTCACCATTTAGAGCATTGTATGGATCTTGTTATCCATCAAAGTTGAACTAAGATGGACTTCCAGCGAGACGCCAAAGATTGAGCAGTTTCATGTTCAAAGTTGAGTTCAAGTTGGTCGGTCAATAAGACCAACCTTTTTCACATTTTTCATACAAATTTTAATAAGAGATGTTGCATGATTAACTTTGTAAAATGTCTTATACACCTTAGACTTAGGCATGAGTTGTTGCCTGCAGGTGTTGTACAGCAGCTAATTATATTTTGTTGTAAGCCCTCCTTGAGAGGAGGCACACCCACATGAAAGCTTACCAAAATTTTGATGAGAGTTTAGAAGTTGTTGGTCAATAAGACCACCTTTTCACATTTTCCTTTCTAAATTTTTAATAAGAGATGTTGCATGATGAACTTGTAAAGATCTTAGCAACCGACTTAGGCATGAGTTGTTACTCTGGGTGTTTTAACTTATTAATTATATTTTGTTGTAAGCCCTCCTTGAGAGGAGGCACCCTATAACTGCAAAATTTATAAAGGCGAAACTCCTTCTCGGCTATCCCTCTTATGTGGCGAGGTTGTGGGGTGTTGGAAGAGGTGGCAACCCTACTCCACACACTTGGCTGATTTTTTCCCTTACAAGTGTGCGCCCTCCTTCATTGGGAATTCTTCCCTTTGGCTATATATTGGAGCATTCACCCATTGCTTAAGCTAGTTGGAGCTTGGGTTGATTGCTTGTTGTTAATAGCTCATTGTATCATTCTTAACAGGTGGAATAAAGAAGGCTTTGGAGGCAAATTTGGTGTGGATCCATGTGTGGTTGCTCATTGTCATGTATCAATCTATGAGTGAAATTGTTTTAATGCATTTCTTTATACAAGATTTGTTGAAGTTAGCCTTTGCTTGGGGAGTACTATTTCTCATGAAG
>SNQJ01S0209542.1:0-16074 GCA_010110895.2 Picea sitchensis
AGGGGCTAAGCCTAGGGGGCTTAAGCCTGGGTATAATATTTTAATATTATTTCCAAAAAGACATGTGTATTTTATTTAATCCTAAGTTCCTGGCAAGGGGAAAACGTGCAAAAGGGATGCATGTAGTGGGAACACATGCATTTCCCAGGGTGACAAGTGTCAACCCTGGTGCATGCAAATATAATAGCCAAGATGAACCATGTGAGGGGGGGCGTCTTCATTCTACCCGACTGACCGAGCGTGAACCCATCCGATCTCTACAAGAGTACCCTGGTACAATCTCGAAACCAAGACCGTGAGACTATCCCGTGATTACTGGACCTGTTTGGGAAGCACATGTCTATTTTTTCCAATTGGCTATTGCGGCCACGCAGTACTGGACTATGCGTGGCATATAGGCCAGAGTAATCTTTGTGTTGAGCTTGTGTATGACCTCTCTTCTGGTGAGGGAGGCGACTGTGGTTGGAAGAGGCAGGTTGTCAGGCCTGTGAGCAACTCTTTCTAGGTGAAAGAGTTTGCTGGGAAGTGGTTCCTTCCAAAGAGTGTCCAGCACCAGCTATGGGCTCTGAGACTTCCTAATCCGGCCTGTTACCGAGACCCAGAGAGGGAGGTTAGCACCGATGGACTGTGCATGTGAAGGTGTATACTCCCAAGTGGAACAGGCATGTGGGGAATGAGAGTCTGGTAGTAGTGGGCATAAGATGGCATCTTTGGGAAGAATCCTTCTAGGTATATCTATGTTGTTTTCCCTGTAACCTCAGCCTAGCCTAGGATTCCTTGCCTTGGGGTGGAGCTCAGTCCCAGATCGGGGGTGACCCACTGTTGAGATGGCGAGTAGTTTGGTCTAAGGTTGGGAGGATTGTGGAAGGCCTGCACTTGGTTGGTGGATTTCACCACTGTTACAAGATAAGTATCTAACTATGTTCTATCACATTTTGCATGACTGTGCTACATAAATTCTCATGATTTCCTCTGTGTATATGAATTACTGTTAAATGCTATGGATTGTTTAATCGTAGCAATAAATTATACGTCTTACTCTGAGTTAAATGTATTTCTTTACTTGAATGCATGTGATTATATAATGCCTGTACGTATTATGTAAAAGTGCATGTACATAATGTTACATAGAGTGTTATAAGCTCTGGGTAAGAAAAAGGGTACACTACAATAGGAGTTGGATCCTTTTCTGTATGTGACATATCTTTCAATATTCTTCTTAGCCACACATCTTGACAGGAAGCTGAGGTAGCAACGGCATACTCTGCCTCTGCAGAAGATATTGAAACAATTGGCTTCTTCTTTGATGCCCATGAGATTAGTTTCATGCCCAATTGAAAAAAATGTCCAGATGTGCTTTTCCTGTCATCTAGGCTACCTACAAAATCACTGTCTGTGTAACCAGAAAGTTGATTACTATCAGATTTAGTGTACCATAAGCCCAAATTGAGAGTACTTGCAACATATCTAAAAATTCGTTTCGCCATTTTCCAATGAGAATCTTTGGGTGATTCCATGAATCTGGAAACAAGGCTGGTTGCATACATAATTAAAAATATTTCTGTGGTTGGAGTTTTCATGCTACATCGGTGAAACTGGTCGCTCCTTCCAGATTAGGATAAAAGAACATGGAGCTGACATTAAGAACGAACGCATTCGCACCTCCGCCCTAGCTGAACACTCCCTTAAAACAAGACACCATATCTGCTTAGAAGACACCAAAATCCTCGCCAAAGAAAATCACTTCTTCAAACATCGTGTTAGAGAAGCCATTGAAATCCGTAAACACCCTAGCAACTTGAACAGAGATAATGGGTTAGAGTTAAGTGAAAATTGGCTCCCTCTGATTCACAATTAATAGTAATAATCCTTATAAAAAAGTATCTCAAATTTCTTTAAGTTTAATTCATTAAAAACCCCACCTAATCACTCTCGTTTTGATATTTAAAAAACCCACCTAATCACTCTCGTTTTTTAAAAACATTTAAAAAGCAAACTTCTCTTTTAAGAATATTAATAGGCTTGGGAATATTTCACCTATAAAATTAAAACATAATAGAACCTTTAAAAAGAAACATTATAACCTAAACAACATTAAAAAGCAAACCCTGAATTAATTGAATAAACCACTAAAATACCTAACAATTAAAACAAAACCCTAATTGATAACCAGCAAATTACCTAATGGCCGAAACCTTTTAACCATTTGAACTCTAGTTAATTAAAACAAACATTAATTAAGAATAATCTAATATTTTCAAAACAATTAAACAAAGCCCTTATTAAATAATAAAAAAGGACTTTTAACCATTTACCAAATAACAAAACCCTAAATAACAAAACACTAATTAACTAACTTTGATCAAATAATAATATACTTTGATTAATTATTCATTAAACAAAGCCTAATTAACTAACTTTGATCCATTAATAATAAGCTTTGATCTGGCCAAAACTAAGTCTAATTAATAAACGAATTAAACAAACCCTAATTAAATAATTAAATGAATTAAAGGAATTTTACCAAATAACAAATAAACCCTAATTAAATCACGCATAATAAATAATTAAAAAGAATTTTTTAACAACCTAGCCGACACTTGGTTTTCACGCCAATTCCATTATTTAAACACAAATCTTCTCTTTATCTAAACCCAGGCTCATTGTCACGAAGATGGATCGGTTTTGGTTGAAGCGTCGACACTCTATTGACCTAACTGTGGCTATTCAGACTAATCATGCATATACATAATGTCGGGCCTAGTTGTTGTAAGATACTTCTTTGATGCCCATGAGATTAGGTTTGTGCCCAGTTGAAAAACATGTCCAGATGTGCTTTTCCTGTCATCTAGGCTGCTTGCAAAATCACTGTCTGTGTAACCAGAAAGTTGATTACTATCAGATGTAGTGTACCATAAGCCGAAATTGAGAGTTCCTGCAACATATCTCAAAATTCGTTTCGCCATTTTCCAATGAGAATCTTTTGGGGATTCCATGAATCTGGAAACAAGGTTGGCTTCATACATAATGTCAGGCCTAGTTGTTGTAAGATACAACAAACTCCCTACTAAACTTTTGTATAGGGTAGAGTCCACTGTAGGACCTTCATCTTTCTTTCTCAATTTTGTGCCTAGTGGTATGGGGGTTTCTGCTGGATTGCATTCTTCCATGCGAAATATTTTGATGATGTCTGCTACATACTTTTGTTGACAGACAAAAATGCCTTTGGTTGATTGATCAACCTCAATCCATAAAAAATATTCCATGATGCCAAGATCTGTCATCTCAAACTCAGATTGCATGGCATGTTTAAAATCTGTTAACTCAAGATTTCTCGTATAGATCATGTCATCAACATATAAACATACAATCAAAATTTTACCGTGCTGATCTGTTTTGGTGTAAAGAGTTGGCTCATTTTGACTTCTGTTGAAACCACATTTGATCAGATAAGTGTCAATTATGTTGTACCAAGCTCTTGGAGCTTTTTTTAAGCCATACAAGGCTTTCCTCAACCGATATACTTTGGCTAGGTGCTCTTGGACTTCAAATCCAGGTGGTTGATCGACATAAACTTCTTCTTCTAAGAAACCATTCAGGAATGATGACTTGACATCCATCTGGTATACTTGCCATTTTTGTTGTGCTGTTATGGCCAATAGAGTCCTTACAGTGTCTAATCTTGCTACTGGAGCAAAAGTTTCACCATAATTAGTACCAGGTTGTTGTGAGAATCCTTTGGCAGCAAGTCTTGCCTTGTGTTTTTCAATCTGCCCTTTTTCATTGAGTTTACTTTTTTAAACCCACTTGACACCAATACTCTTCTTGTGACTTGGTAAATCAACAAGATCCCATGTCTTGTTCTTCTCAATGGAGTCAATTTCTTGGTTCATGGATTGAACCCAATGTGGCTCCTTAGTTGCTTCCTTAAAGGATGTAGGTTGACATGACATTAAAGAAAAAAGGTTGTGTTGTTCAAAGTCATCCAACTGCTGATGGATTTCTCTCAAACTTCGAGTTCTCTGATTTTGAGGTTCAGAGAATGATTCTCTACTGGAAGTTGAGTTATCCTGAGAATTTTCAGGTTGCCTTTGTACCTGCAATCTTGGAAGAATAGTTTGAGGTACTTGTTGTCCTGAATTTTCTGTGTTTTGAGAACTTGCCAGCAATGGATTTTGACTATCCATCTGTTGATTTTTGGAATCATTCCAGAATTGATTTTCTAGAAATTTGACATCTCTGCTGAGAATTAGTTTCTTGGTGATGGGATTGTAAATCCTGTAAGCTTTAGATGTTTCACTATATCCAGTGAAAATACATTTCTCACTTTTGTCATCTAGTTTCTTCCTTAATTCGGAAGGTATGTGAGCGTATGCTATGCATCCAAATGTCCTTATATGTGAAACATTGAGCTTTGTCCCACTCCATGCTTCTTGAGGGACTTTTAGCTTTAGACTTGTGGTTGGAGATCTATTCAAAAGATAAACTGAGCATGCTACTGCTTCAGCCCAAAAAGTGTTTGACAAACTTTTCTCTTTAAGAAGTGTTCTTGCCATATTCATTATTGTCTGATTTTTCCTTTCAGCCACTCCATTTTGTTGTGGAGTATACCTGGCTGTTGTTTGCATGATAATGCCTTGTGATTTGCAGAAATTTGAAAATTCTCTGGAGTTGTATTCTCCTCCTCCATCTGACCTGAGTGCTTTGATATATTTGCCACTCTGTTTTTCAGCTTCTGCCTTGAATTCTTTGAATTTTGCGAACATTGCAGACTTGTGTCTGAGAAAATAGATCCATATTTTTCTACTGAAATCATCAATAAACGTTAGAAAGTAAAAGCTACCACCTATTGACTCTGTTTGCACTGGTCCACATAGGTCAGTGTGAACAAGTTCAATATGTTGTTTGGATTGAGTGGAAGACTGTGGAAAACTAGTTCTCTTATGTTTTCCAAGTATGCAAGACTCACATGGGGGAATTTGATCTTTAAAGATAGGAAGACCTTTGACCATGGAGTTATTATGAAGAAGACTTAGACTCTGAAATGGTAGATGTCCAAATCTTGTATGCCAAACCATTGTTTCATTCAAGTTTGATGCACTTTGTGCATATTGGTGGCTCAGATTTGCAGTTCTGAGGGTAAGGGGAAACATCCTATTTGGAGTCATATGGATTTCAGAAATTAATTTTTTTCTTGGGATTTTGTCATATATCTTGCAAGATGCTCCCTCAAAAAGTACCTTATAGCCATGTTCAATGACCTGTCCTACACTTATCAAATTATGTTTCAAATATGGAACATGATAGACATTGTTTATGTCTTTCTTGACATTCTGTTTAGTAAGAATAGGAACAATTCCTTTTCCTTGAACTTTGACTAAATAATCATTTCCAAGTGTAATATCAGATGAGATTGAAGAATCAATGCATGAAAGTAAATCTTTGTTACCTGTCATGTGATTGTTGCATCCACTATCCAGCAACCAGAGATCTTTAGGTTGATGTTCAGTGTTGTGACACGAAAGAAACATACCTCCTGAGTTTTCTCCCGTATTATTTGACACATGTGCTCTGCCTGAGAGCTGATCTGCTTGCTTCTTCTTGCATTCAGATTCATAGTGCCCATACTTCTTGCAGTAATAGCATTGTATACATGATTTCTCATTTGATCTTCTCCCTCTACCTCTTTGAGGCTGGAAATTATGATGTTAATTTTTTTGTTGTTGTCTTTGACCTTGGAAATTTTGATTCGGATATTATTGTCTGTTACCTCCACTAGAGTGAGGGTTACTGTGATTACTCCCTCTTCCTTGGTGACCTCTGCTTCTTCCTCTGCCTCTCCCTCTGCTGAAGTAGAATTGAGTTTTGAAAGCATTGGAGATTGACTCATCTGTGAGATACAGTCTGGTCTCATGTGTCACCAGAGAACCAATTAATTCATCTGTTGAAAAACTTGATGGATCCTTGGATTCAAGGATTGTTGTTACAACCATTTCAAATTTCTTGGGTAAACTTCGGAGGATTTTCTAAACAATGCGTTGATCAGTGATGGTTTCACCAGTCAGTCTGATCTGGTTCACGATGCCCATGACTCCAGTCATGAACTGATCCACATTTTCGGACTCAGTCATCCTTAGAGTCTCGAATTGCGTCCTCAAGGTCTGCAGTTTAACTGTTTTGACCCTGTCATTTCCTTGATAGGAAGATTTAAAGATATCCCAGGCCTGTTTTGAAGTACTAGCGCCTGTGATTTTTAAGAAAATTGAATAATCCACAGAATTTTGAATCCAAAACTTAGCTTTATTTTCTTTGTTTCTCTGAGTTGCCTGAGCAATTTTCTGCTGATTTATCATGGCAAACAGGTCTGCTGGATCTGGTTCCACATATCCATGATCCACTGGATCCCAGCACTCTTGTGCTTGCAAGAAATATTTCATCCAAAGAGACCAGAACTCATAGTTCTTTCCAAGAAGAATCGGACCCTGTGTTGGTCCTAAATTGCTAGACGTCGCCATCTTTTAAGAAATTCAACAAAACAGAAAAAAATTCTTACTTACTTGTCTCCTGCGTGTAATTTGCAGTGACTTTGGAACTCTGCATTCAAGATTTCGCGAGTTTTTGGCTTCGCGATTCTGACGTCGGGACTTCGTTATACGATTCCTTCGATCTCTTGTCTCGCCAACCTCCGATCGTCGAAACACCGATTTTTCGATGGACGAAGAGAGATTATCGGCCTTGAATTGGCCCTTAGTCTCCGTGCAATATGACCACGTGCCTTAATGTTAAATCTCTACGGGCTTTTCCGGTTCTTTGTCGTTCAATTTGCCGAAATGCGAAATTTGCCTTTGGACAAATCAATGGTCCAGATCTACTAATGATCTGACGGTCCAGATCTTATGACGAGAAATCATAAGACCGCAGTCAAACCTCTTATCAGGATTCAGGGTTTCGAGAGTCAAAATGTATTGGACCTCTTGTCCATGGAATCCTCGATTTCCCGATTCTCGATTTCACGATGGATGACCTTTCCTTTCGGGAAATTTCCTGATTGCTTCGATCTCCACCACCCGTCCTCCTATATTGGACAGTCCTGATTTCTCCTCACAATTTTGAGATTTGATCTATTCTGGATGTCTCGTCTCCAGGATCCACGAAACACCAAACCCCGGTGTGCTGATTGGTTCTCCCGATCTCACCCACGTGTCTCCTCAAAATGGATGGCTTTGATCGTTTACGGGGTTTTCACCATAAAGAAACCCGATCCCTTGTCCTCAGGATTTGCGATTTACCGAATCCCGATGCACCGATGGAATCTCCCCTTTCAGGACTTTTCCGAATCCCTAGAATTTACGCCACGCGTCCCCTCAAAATGGACGGTCCTCATCGTTTCACGATTTCGTGACTTACAACTCCAAATTCTCTGTCAACTTGAAACCCCGGTCGCCGATATGCCGACGGTTTCTTCGATATCTGCCATGTGTCCAAACAAATGGATGGTTGTGATCTTATCGCTATTTCGTGAATCGTGATTTCTTGACTTTCGCCGTGGAGTGTCTTTCGTCAACAAGACCTCTGATATCCCGAACTCCGAAATGTCGATGGAGTGATGGCTTGGATCTGCTGCCACCTGTCCTCTGATATGGACGGCTCACAATCCTCTCGAGATTTCACGATACATGGTGTCAGGATTTCGCGTATCGGGTTTTGAAGAGAGGTCTCCTTCGCTCATCCAACTCCTGATCCCCGATTTTGCGATGGGATAAGATCGATGGCTCACGATCTTTCACAATCCAACGATCCAAAATGACTCGTGATTTCGCAATTCACGAATTCTCACGACAGTCTTCTGACCTTTACACCTTGCAAGTCACCGAAATGCCGAGATCTCACCACATGTTTCTTAATGGACGATCCAAATGATTTCGGGATTTTGCGACTTCACAAGTTGAAATTTCTCCTGTGCACTTCAGAGGACTAAACCTCGTGCACTTTCTTGTTGATCCAATGGTTGTCGGTCCTCTGCGCAAGATCTAACGACTGAAATTATTTCGCCTTTTCTGTTCTCTCCTCGTCCCTTCTAAACTGGATTTTCGCCTCGGATCTATTCGTAGGAAAAATCTTACGGACTTAATGGCTATTCTTTTCACGTTAGACACGATCTTTGCTACATTTGAAGGAATTTTCTCCTGCGGAAGAGAAAAATTTGTGAATCTTTCAAAGATTTGAAAGAATTTCACGAGTTCTTCGTTCTCTGCTGCAATCTTTGACAGATTTGAGCAATTTTCGAGAATCTTTAAACGATTTTTCCTTATGCAGGAATCTTTAGCGAATTTGAATGAATTCTTTGAATTCTTCAAGAATTCCCGCCTCCTGCAGCTCTTCTTCGTAAATCTTTGATGATTCTTGAAAATTGTTCTAGAATATTTAAAGTTTCTTCTTCTGCACTCTCTTCTGCCTCGATCTTTCGAGCGTTGTACGCTCTTCTTTGATGCGTGATCTTCTTATGATGATCTTTGAGCGTAGGACGGTCTGCTTCCTCGTGGAAGTTTCCTGCGAGGATCTTTCAAGAGTATGACAGACAGCTCTCCAAGCCTTATGAAAAGTCTATGTCGAATGCTCTCAAAATCCATGTAAGCTCTGCGCTGTTTGAGGATTGTGTTGCTCTCTAGCCTGTGTGAAGAGGCTTACTACTGCAGCTCTGATACCATGATAAATTGTGAAGCAAGAGATGCAGAGAGAAAGAATAGAATAGAAAAAAATATATTAGAATATATGAAGAAGAGTACAATGAGGAGAGTTAATGAAGATGATACTATGCAAAGGGAAATAGTTGAGCTAAATAGGCTCAAGCAAAACAAGAATAGAAAGTACAGTTGGCCAGGACAACTGGCAGTGTACAGTCAGACTGTTGAGTTTACATTATATTTAACATCATCGCCACATTTTCCCATCCTTAGTTTGCTTGGACTACTGCCCTCCCTATCTCGCATGAGCTGATCCTTATTATTAATTATAATACATATTACATTCCTCTGCTCGTCCCTCCTGCATCCATCCATCCATGCCCTTATATGCACAACAACATGGACCCAACTCCCAGCTCTCTGTACCTTTGGCTTTCCTTCATGCATTCATTAAAAAAATACAAATAGCAGAGACTAAAGTCGGTGGATGGTAGGTTTGTTTCTAGTTTTGGATTTTTTTTGGGATGGCTTGCTTTGATTTACTCCTCAATGTATTCTCTATCTCACTGATATGTTTTTGTGTAATTGTTTGAAACTAAGTGGATTCGTATCAAAAAAATTTTGTAATTGTTTGTAACTAAGTGGGTTGGTATCAATTCAATTAGTTGGTCAGGTGTTTGGTTGGTGAACAATTCTGGCATACGTGCCATTGTAAGAAATGCATCCGGATGTTTTATAAGGGGCACTCACACCCCTTCATTTTCGCTTGAATCAGACGTTTTACAAGGGGCACTCGTGCCCCTAGTTTTTTGAGGTTATTCTTTCAGTTTCTTTTGAATCGGAGAAAACGTTATGGACAAATTTTCGATTCCTTCATTCATTGTTGGGAATTTCAAGCTTAAGTCCACTGATAGGGAAACACGCAAAAGGCGGAATTCCTCCATGAACATAAGTCTGCAAATATTCTTAGAGTGAAACTATACTTTTAAATTTCAATTTAAAATATTTCTTCCCATCAATATTCATTAAACAATATAAAAAGATGCGATGACAAAAAAGATTCTTACTTTTAAATTTCAATTTGAAATTATTTCCTCCCATGAATATTCATTTAATATAAAATGTTGCATGAGGAATGATATATTGATTTGATTAAAACAAACTCAAAGCCATACAAAGAAAAAATCACTAAACATAAGATGTATTCTATGAAAAAATGAAAAAATGGGTATCCAGTGCACATTGTAACACAATGTAAATGTTTCATGAATTTAAAAATTGAATGATATCTCGCCACTTTTTATGTTGGGATATCATAATCGTGGGGTATCAATGTTTATGTGTACAAGATTGTGTTCGGAAGGTCGGTCGCCAGTGGTCTTATAAACCTATTTTATATGCCATGGGACAATTTGTGACAATGCCAAGTGTTGGGGTGGAATTGGTGCCATGGGATCAAATGTTGTTGTTCGAAGGTATAAGAAGGTCGATGGTGTGGTTTCACAAGTGGCTCTATCTGCGATTAGCATAATCATATCTTGAACATGTGTCCCATATGACGTTAGTTGCTGGAAATTCTGAATTGTGATGTATCCAAAGTTCATTTGAAAAGAGGGTAAAGACGAAAAGTTGTGATTTATTTGTGGTTTATGAAGAGTCCAAGCATTATGTAAGATATAGCAACACCATTGTGGGCCGAATCCTTTGTGAACCAAGTTCCTCTACAGGTAACTAGAACTCAATTAATTGTTTCTTCTTTTCGTTATTAAAATGGAATTTTTCCAACATAGTAAAAGTAAGAAAAAATTAAATTCCAAGGAGGAGGATTTAGTGGACAAAGACAAGGATAACTTTGATCTGGTTCTGTCTTTTGATTCTTTAGAATTATACAAGGATGCTATGCAAAATTCTAAAGATATGAACGATCATTATCATGCATGGGAATGCAATTTAGAAAAATGTGCAGTTCCCCAAGTCTATGACTTTCCCGAGTTCATGGTCTGGTGTGCCTCAAAGTATATTCCCTCTAAAAGAGCTATGATTTCCACGAATGGGTTTGTACTCATTGAAGTGACAGTCGAATCCATCGTTGAAATGTTACGGTGTCCATTAGACTATGAGAGTGAAGTGTTAAATGAGTTTGTATTAGCCAAATGTTTCAGAGAGTTGAAACCTGGTGACATAGTGGTTCTATTACAGTCTTATATGTGCAAGTTTTTTTATGTTCCTCGGGATAACATTATTCTTGAATCTAGCATGTTTCCAAAAATTTCAAGAAGATTTGTTTCCATGATCTGTGCAGTTTTGGGACAATATTAAGACCTTGTGGTTGATGAGTTTGTGCTAGGGCTTATGGCCTCAATTTGTGTATTTATAGCTAAACCCTTGACCAAATTCAATTACACCCAATTTTTAGCTAATCAAATTCATTATCAATTGTATGAATTTGAGTCTCTTAGAATTTCTAGATACCAATCTTACCTTGTTCATTTTCTCTAGTTTTTTCAAGCCACCCATTTTGCATCACTTGGATTAAGAGTTAAAGATGAGTTTGGTAACCTAGTTTCAATCGTTCATTGGACTAGTATGATTAGGAAGAGGCATCTTAATGTTGGATTCTCAGATTATATTGACTTGTTTATGTCCAAAGCTTACGTGGTGATATATAATGAAATCCCCCCTAGAATTTTTCCTAAATGCAAAAAATTATTACAACTTATCCTAGATAAGAGAGTAGGAGACTGATATATATTTGATAATTACACTGAAATCATAGTCTATGGTTGTAAAATTTGACCTTCTATTTTACCTATTTTCTTGACTCCCAGAATATCTGCAATTGAATAAATTAGAAAAAAGATTGAATTCAGATAATGTTCATTTTGTGTCAAGAAAATACAAGGCTACTTTCAAATTGAAAAAAGAGGTAGGACCTTTTATTGTCAATTCCATATCATCATTGCAGGTAGCACCAAAGGTTCTCTTAGATATGAGATTTCAAGAAGGAGAAACATGGATATATGACCATCATGCTTTGATTTCATAAAAGAGGATTTCACATGGTCAAAATCCTTATCATCATGAGCGAAAATTGGAGTGGAGTTGTTGGAAAACCAGAACAACTTAAAAGATGTGCAAAATATCTTGCAAGTCCATGGTAAAATACCAGTAACTCCGGTAAAAGAGACTCTGAAAAAGTTTGAGTGGACATACAAGAGAAATAATATAGATTCAAGTTCAAAGGATTTAGAAACAGAGGAAGACAAGTCAACAAAAAGGAAAAATACAGAGGTTCTTGACTAAGAGAAAGACAAGAATTACAGGACGAAGTAGTACCAATGGACAAAGAACCTATTGTAATTGTGGAAGTGTCATCATCAGAGAAGATAAACAGTATAGAGGGTCATAATGAAATAGTATCTTAGATTACATATCAATCAAAGGAGTTTGATTTTGTTAATCAATCTATTGGTATCGGGAAAATGAGTTCAAAGATCATGGAGAACATTATTCCAAAAATATTTGATTAAGGAGGATCATAGAAAAGGGTACTCTTTGTCGTTGATTATGAAAATGGTAGGTTGAATGTAGCAGTGATGGAGCCAAAACATCAAAATAAAGTGACAAAGGTGTCTATTGATCTCAATGTAGTGCATCCACTCGATAAAATGGATTTGCATAGAAAATCTAGAGAAATATTAAATAGAGATGTGATAATTGTCAATTTGGGAATAAAGAAGGTGCACGTTATAAATGAGAAGCTTAGAAACCAGCTTAAAAATGAGAAGTTGGCAAATAGAAGAACAAAAATAAGAGTGGAGGAATTAGAACAATGGGTAATGGAATTGGGAGTCAATCCAAAGGACGTGGAATCTATGGAAGCCCTGGTGAAAACTAAAGAAACATGGATCCATGCACTGAAAAAATGCTTAAAATCCCTGGAATCGAACATGTCTAGACTCCAAAGTTGCAGGCTATCCAGAAAATGATCAACTCATAAAATAAATGGTACAAATGGAAGAAGAGATGGAGTTGAAACAAAAGAATATTGAAATTTTAAAGGGAGGATGTACTTCATCATGTGCAATAACATCAGTGGATCCAAGAAATGAATTGTCAAAAGCACTAGAAGACTTGGATCTAAAGGGAGATGAATTTTATAAATTGAAGAGAATAATTGCAGCAGAGGGTGGGGAAATGAAGGACAAGGATAAAGTCATTGTAGAATATGAAAAGCTAAAATATAAGATTCTTACAAACATTGAACAGTTAAAGAATAAATTGCCCAACAAATGTTATATGGTAGGGGCTAGACACATCATATGGGATGGAATCATAAATGAAGTTGGCAAGATATGGGATTATTTCAAGATAATTGATTATGAAATGTTGTTAACAAATGAAGCAGCACGTTATAAAGAAATACTTTGAGGAATTATGAACACAACCATAGGTTTCTACCTAGATTATTAAGTTCCTAAATTCCAATTCCATTGAAGCATTAATAAGCAAAGGTGTGAAACATGGAACCAAAATGGTTATGGAGGTCGAAAATATTTTTACAAAAATAAAATTATTTCATATTGTTGAGAACAAATGCATAATGGTGAAGGAAAACATTGACTCTTTCAAAAATAGATTTTAAAACCTAGTCAAGATGGGGTTACCTTCAACTTTGAATGAAAAAGGAAGGTTGTTATCAAGAAAAAGTTATAGAAATAGTTTGTTCATAGCGAGACAAAATGAGAGAAAGTTCCAAGGTATGGCTGAGAGTTTAAGAGGGGAAATTATTGTGGATGTGTTGAGACATGATTTCTACCTTCTTTGGGAAATTAAAAATCTATTTTTAAATCCTCCTACATATGAGAGATGCAGTAAGCTACATAATGCATTCAAACAAATGAGGTCATTCTAGTATCCATTAACAAAAATATGTAGACTTGTCATCTATCTGTTCACAAAATGACTTCATGTTTTGCAAAGACTTGGCTTTCATTTTTTTATAACTAAACCATTCAGACAAAATGTACATAGGCATATTTTTGTACAAGTTTTGTTCAAGAAAATTATAATTGTGCTTCATGAAGTAATGAAAAGATATGATGGTAAGAAATAAGAAATTTTAAAGTTACAGTTTGTTAAATGTAGTCTCCAATTATTAAGGTCCTTTCTATCCCATTGAGTCAATTTCAGTTAGCGGTAGTTAAAAGTTTGTTTAGTTACTGACATTATCAGTTTGATTGGAGATGCATTGGATCCTCATTGTATGATTGTATTTATTTAATAGTTAGATAGGTATTGAAACACTTATCTGTTGTATTTGTCTCATGAATCAATTTATGTTCATTGTATCTATTTTGTCTTTATCTTTGAACTTTGACATGTGTCCATGCATGGAAAATAGTTGGCAAAGAACGTGCAAAAATGGTGTGATGAAATATCCAATTAGGCCTATACTTGTTTGGGATGGTGGTCCTTGTGAGTATGTGGGCCTAACTTACATTAAGAAAAAAATTTCTTCTGAACAAGATTTCTTGTCAAGCTCTTCTAAGTTATTGTGCAGAAAAAGGGAGAAGTAATCTAATCACTATTCTAAAACTACGTTGTTCTTACTAGAATGCATAAATAGTTCATAGTATTCTAGTGAAAATCAAAAGGATTTTTGAAGATGAATATGAGATAACAATAAGTTATCAAGTCACAAAAATAGTTCAAACAACTTGAGAATTGATAACATAGATGTATGTTAGTTTTAATTTAGCAAATAACTAGAAAGAAAAAACATCAATTGACAGATTCATATTCATTAACATAAATTAGAATTATTCATATTCATTAACATAAATTAGAATTATTCATATAAATAATAGGTACAACAAATAGTTTTTGAACAAGTGTCAATATAGAAACTCATGTCCAATTCCACATTATCTATGGTCAAATTCATTTAAAGAGTGAATAATATTTTTTTATGAAAATTCTAACAAGAGTGCATAAAAGCAGAACATAAACCTTGTATTCATAAATAAACCTAACAAAAGAGAATAGTAGTTTTCAAAAATGAACATTTTATTGGTGTTGAATAATAGTACTAAAACCAATAAAACATGATACAACCGTTAAAATTCTAGGTCCTCAAAACATAACACATTAAGGATTTTACAACAATGAACATAAAAATTTCTCTGGAAACTTCATTCTTGTTTTTTTTGTACAGAATTACAATAAATAGGAGAGTACATGCAAAATTCTATAACTAGTTACTGGCTTGGGTGGAATCAATAGGTGCAACTATATGAAATTGATTTGATAAATGATATCAAGGAGAGATATTTTGGTGAACTCTAGTAACAATTGTACTGCTGACTTTTTCCGGTTGCATTTGTCCCTAGTTTTTCCATAAGGAAAATATCTCTAACATGGTTGCAATTAACGAGGGATGGGAAATTTCCTTGTTTAATTTTCATTGGTATATCTTCCTAGCAATTTCCTCTTGTTTGGTTGAAAACTTGGATAAGAAATTGTCAATTGTTTTTTAGCATTATGCTAGACGATTGACAAGTTGTTGAACACTTTCTATGATCGAGAAATTCAAACTGTTGATATTGTTTTTCCTTGAGTCTATATGTTGTTGCACATCTCTAAGACAATTTGATAATGGAACCGATATTCCAAGAAATTTCACATGGAGCAATTCATATTCTTTAATGATATCTATTGTTGAATCCCATAAGACTAAGCAACTTTTACTGGTTTCCTCAATGAGATTGCGTGAAAACAAATAAATTGCTTCCCAAGAATCAATTGAAGCTTGTATTTGGATTTTTTCTTCTTCATGCATTTGTGTGTATCCTAGTGGTAAACTAGTGTCGTGTGCCTCCCATATTTTCAAATTATGAAAAATAGCCTGGAGATCTTTTTTCCTTTTACAATGTAACTAAGACTCAACAAAAAATTGCAGGATTTGTTCATGTTGTTCTTTGATCAGATACAATCTTGAATAGAACAATACCTATGAATATAATAATTTAGCATTAAGTTGTATTGGTTATTTTCTTAGGATTTTTGAACTCTCATTTCTTATGTTCGCCTCTTCTAGTTGAGAAGTCAAGGTATCTATCAGCTTCTGATAGTCTATGTTGATTTTCTTTTTTTCTATAGCAAGTGTAACTAGCTCTCTATCATGTTCAATTTTAATTGAATCTATTTTGGTTTTCAACTCTATAATGATATTCTGAGAAAGATTGTTTTCTTTTGTGATGGATTTGACTTCAAATTCATGTTTTTGTTGTGAATTGTATTTTTGTATCCTTTGATGTTCGACAAGTTCCTTTACTATGCTCTTCTATTTCCTTAGTTGATTGATTAATCTCGTCACTGACCATTTATT
>SNQJ01S0209543.1:0-16074 GCA_010110895.2 Picea sitchensis
GGATTAGGCTCAAGGGGTAGATGGATTGCTAAAATCCAAGAATATGATTTGGAAATTAAACCAACAAAATTGATTAAGGGTCAAGGCTAGGAAAAATGTTGACATAAAGTAATGAGAAAGCCTTGGATATGGTTAACCAAATCATTAATGAAGAATGGTATCCTAACTTGTCAAAACTTGAACAAGTAGATTGGTATACATACATCATCTTCTATCTTAAGAATCTAACTTGTCCAAGACATCTAGTAGGACACAAGAAAAGGGCTTTGAGGTTAAAATCTTCCAAGTATGTCCTTACTAGAGATGGATTCGGATGGAAAAATCCTGATGGGATTATCCTTAGATGTGTGGATGACATTGAGTCAAAGAAACTAATGGATGAATTCCATGGAGGGTTTTGTGAAGGACACTTTGCTGCTAAAACTACTACCCACAAAATTCTTAGAGCAGGATATTATTGGCCCACTATATTTTCAGATGTACATCAGCTTGTTCGGAAATGTGAGCCATGTCAGCTTTTCACAGGAAAGAAGAAGTTAGCAGCACTCCCTTTGCAACCAGTGGTGGTTGAGGCACGTTTTCAACAGTGGGGTTTGGACTTCATCGGGAAGTTTGGCAATAATTCAAGTAATGGGTTCTCTTGGGTTCTCACAGCCACATATTACTTTACAAAACGGATTGAAGCCATTCCTACAAAGACAACAATTGAAAAGGTGGTGATGGATTTCCTTGAAGACAGAATCATAACTAGATTTGGGGTCCCATCAAAGATAGTGACAGTTAATGCCAAGGCCTTTTGTTCAGCTGAGATGTCAGCATTTTGTTTCAAGTATGGTATTATCTTATCACATGCATCAGATTATTATCCCCAAGGAAATGGTCAAGCAGAATCAAGTAACAAAAACTTAATGACCATTGCTAAGAAAATAGTTAACGAAAACAAGAAGTCTTGGGATAGTAAAATCAAACATGCATTATGGGCCGAAAGAATAACAAAGAAAGCAGCTACTGGAAAGAGTTTGTTTGAGCTAGTGTATGGATTGGAGGCTAGGTTGCCAGTGCACCTTAGACTTCCTACTTATGGATCAGTTGAGGACACTTCCGCAGAGCAGGATGTAGTTCAGAACAGGGTCAATCAGATTATTGAGTTAGATGAAATCAGACGAAAGACTTATGATCAGAATTGCAGAAATCAGAACAGGGTTAAGAAAACTTTTGACAGGTCAGCCAGACACAGGGACTTCATTGTGGGTGATACAGTTTTTCTATGGGATAAAGGCAAAGAGAAACCTTGAAAACACGACAAATTTGACAGTTTATGGTTGGGACCATATTTGATCAGAGAAATAGCAGGGTCGAATTCTTTTCATCTCAGCCATTTGGATGGCGAGCCCATACATATTCCATAGAATGGGAAACAACTTAAGCTTTTCTACAGATGAGAGGCAACTTGGTGTCCACAGGAACACCCTCTGTAACGTATCTCTAACTCTTCTCCTTGTATTTTAATTTTGTATTATTTCATTCATTATGTTGATATGTACACATAGAAATTTTTCATGTACTGTAGATTTCATTTGTTGTAAAATAATGATGTTGTACTTTAGTTATTTCATTATGTCAATGTTGTATATAGCATTCATTGATTTAATCATGTATATATATATTCTTATGTTGGTTATTGGTGAGAACTCTGTTGTAGGTGTTGGATTCTCGTATGCTCTCTGTCTCGAGTGAGAAGATTGAACACACATCCCCATGTGGAGCCAGATGTTGACCTCCTCTCCAACACAGGTGGTCAACTCATGTGCCATGAAGAGATGCATCATCAGATGCCATGTTGTCGAAGACTTTTGGTCCTACAGGGCAGTGTTTGGCCCCAACACTTTATTTTGTAATTGGAATTTCCGCACCCCTGCGTGGGTTAATAATGTAATAGGTATGCATGAGTCATGTCTAGGTTAGTTACCTTGGGATCGGTTCACTGGGAGAGTTAATTTCACCGAGGGTTTTTTATCCTCAGGTTATCAATTGGGCTTTTCATCCTTATTGATTTCCCTTGAGTTTTTCCCTTACACTTGCAATAATTCCTCCAAAGTGGTGAACGACGTTCTAGTGGGCTTATGTTTTGGTTACTATTATAGGGAATCATTGTAAATGACCATGCAAGACATCTTAGAAAGTTTCGCAGAGTTCTGTCAAGTCTAAGTCATTTTTTTTTAATTAAATAATTTTTTAATTAAATTTCCCTAAGTTTGGAGGTTTAATTATTTAATTAATTAATTATTTTTGAGCAATAATTGTAAAAACTAGGTCATTGGAATTTTGATAGGGGTATTTGTGCTCAAAAGAAATGGAATAGCACCCCCTACATCCATGGACCAAGTTTCATTTAAGTCGGACAAATTTAGCCATGGGTTTGTCCACCCGGAGTGTGAGTCAGTCTAAAACAACAATTTTAATTGCTAAAGTCCAAACATGGCAAAATGTAAAAGTTGTAATAATGAATTAGAGGATGTGAAAAGGTGAAATGATGGTTAGAGAGAGACCCCCTAAGCATAACATGACCCTCCCAACTTGTCTAACCCTTTTCCACTTCTCCTCAATAAAACGTTACGCCCCCTAGGGGAATTGACGTTTTTCCTAGTGAGGGACGTTGTAACTTAGGTTTTAGTGTGTGGGGGGCTCCCCTCTCACATTATTAACCCTCCTTTACCCCCCACGTCTCCTTCTGGAGTGTTTCCACACTCTTCACCTCACATCTCACCCTCCATTCATCTCCCCATCCCAAGAGGTGCGCCCTCCAAGAGGAGTTACGCCCCCGTTTTTCTAGAAAACTCAAAAATAATTTTAAAAAAATTATTTTAAACCTTTACTCTACCTTGGCATCAATCCCAAGGCCTACCACACTCATTTTTCTTGATCCCAACATTTTCCATACCTTCCAGGCTTCCACACCCTAAATCTATTTTGCAAATCCTAGGTGGTGCGCCCTAGCCTTGAGATATACTCTATTGCTTGGTGGTGGACACTTGGCATTGATCCAAGAGAGGTAGGTTTGCCTCTCCAAGTATAAATAGATCTCATTTCTCACTCCCAACTCACCATATCTTGAGCTATTGTTATGCTATTTGATTTTCATTTCTCTCTCTCTCCATTATTCCATTTCTTCCATTCTCTTCTCTTAGGGTTTTGGAGTATTTTCTGTCCAAGATCCATTTTCTTGAGTAATAATAAAGGAAAGACTTGGAGGATAACTAGAGGATCAATGCATGTTCTTGTTCTTCTTATTCACATGAGGTAAA
The DNA here is from genome assembly GCA_010110895.2 of Picea sitchensis. Lineage (NCBI taxonomy): Eukaryota > Viridiplantae > Streptophyta > Pinopsida > Pinales > Pinaceae > Picea > Picea sitchensis. The sequence goes on from SNQJ01S0209543.1 coordinate 3,306, forward strand.
CTTGTATCGATTTGCTTTGGTGGTTATATACATTGGATCCTAGGTAAAGTGTTATTTGGGGTGGATTTATCAATGCATGTTCTTGTAGATCTATATGTATTGAATGTTAGATAGGATTGAAGTGTCATATTATTAGCATACTCAATATATTATCCATGTATATGTATCATCTAACAAGGGTTTTGTAGGTTTGTTTCAAAGGTTTCATTGGGAACATCTCAGGCAAGAAGGATCACTTGAGACCAAACTACACTCCATTCTCTTCTCTCTCTTTACTCTTCTTATTTATTGTTGTTCATCCACATTCATTTTCAGCTAGCATAACATGTTTAGATATATCATTTTTACACATATATACTCTCTTTCTCTTGCAGAAAGTTCTTGCCCTAAAAAGCAAGGGTTTTCTTTCGTTTTGGTTGGTTGTGTGTAGTAAAATCAGAAAGGATACCATGCTGATTTGTAGGTTTTAGATCTGGTTGGGAAGGGGTATTGGCTGCCCAAAGACATCCACACCACACTTGAAGACCCCCCAAAGGGATTGGTAGCTATCTCTCAACCCTCTTGTCAATTTTTAGGGTTTTCTTGCACTTTTTCTCCTTTTTTTTGATTTCTTGTTGGCTCATAGTTGTGAGAGGAAAAGTGGTACGGCCTCCTCCCATGTCTGAGCCATTGGGGTAGCTATATCTAGTCTAGGGTTTCAATTTTTAGTATTTTTTCTCTTTTTTGGGCCAGACCGTGAGATTTTGGAGGTGAGGGCACCTCTCAAACCTAGGCCGTGGGGTTTGTGGCTTGCTTAGTTACTTGCTTGGTTTGCTAGCTTACTTCTTAGGTTCTCTCTCTCTCTTTACTTGTTTTCCCTAGTCTCTAAATTCTAAAAGAACTTAACCTAACTAAGAAAACCAAATTAATTGCCTACCTAGTTGGGAGAGGAATACCCCAATAGGTAAGGTTAAGTGGTTGATGATGTGATTAATGATCTATGGGATAATGCTATAATTACTTTTGTTTTAGATCAAACACATAATCATTGTCTTAAGCCTATTGAGCAACATAATAAGTAACCTAACTAGATCCTTTACTTGCTTAGTTAATTTTCAAGTCTTTTCTTCATGCACATGTTTACATGTTTAGATCTTAAAATGCTTTCTAAATCTCCAAGTGCTTAAATAAGTAAATGGTTTATTTCTCTATTGCATACATCTATTGGAAGCCACTTCTCTTATTTGGACCGCTATTTTAATGGTTAAGCAGGGCAAACACACACCAAATTTCTTCCATATACTGAAGGCAAGTTGTCCCATAGTGTGACTTTTTCTTTAATTGCAAGCTTATAAGTTCATGTGATAACTTAAATCTTTTTCAGCCATCTTTTTTTGCTTTACATGTGTTCACACTCTAATTGCATAAGCTTGAAGCAACACATACTACACACATATCACTAAATCACACTTTGTCTTTAAAATCTTCAAAAACATTTAAAATCACCTCAAAGTCTACCTAATCCATATATATACTTCATAGACTATTTAGGGGAACCTTAGACCACCATCTTCAACTTCTAAAATGGGGCTTGAGGAAAAACAACCAGGGTGTAGGTGGGACGGTCTCTCACTCTACAAGACGTGTGTGTCCTCTCTGGGAGTACTCTTGTTTTGGGTTGATTTGTGAAGCTAGGGTGGCAACACCTATTGAGCATCCAACAGTTATTTTGGTAATAGGAGGAGGAGGCTTTGGTGAAAGCTTAATAAAAGTTGATAACCTTAAGAAAACCTAATAACTAAACCTTGGACTAAATCTAATAAATAATTTCAGGTTGAATAGGAGTTTGTACTCACCTCATCAAATCTGATAATAATTTGTGCTAAAATATTTGAATTTCCATAATGTGTTGATGATGATCTCATAACAGGATGATTTGTTGATGCCTTAATCCTTTGATATACTGCACACATAAAGAAAGACGTGTTAGCTTGCTCTTGTATCATTCGTATCTTAGCATTTTTACTTGTAAATAACTATATCTAATATTTATTGGTTCAATTTATTTTATAACTTGTAAACATCTTGTAATTCATTGTAATCTAAACACCCCTACCATAGTTGACCCCTTGCCTAATATTTAGGCACTAGTCTTAGTTGACTAGGAAAAGGTTTGCTTTACATAACCCTTCTTTAACTCCTCAGATTTGTTGCTTTAGCATTTTAGGATTAGAATCCCACAAACCTTGTAAATAATTAAACTAACTCCTAGAACTTAAAAACTAAAATCAATCTAGTAAATAAGGACTACCCTCATTTAGAGTGAGCCTAGATCGAAGAGAGGTTCCGTCAAAGTGACAACATATGAACCTAGGCATTGTGCCTCCAAGACACACTAAGTGAGCCTCTAACTTAGCTCCATGTTTCAGGTAAGTGTGTATATATCTACAACAAGACCTTAATACATGCTCTCCACGTTTACCATCAATGAAAGAAATAGTCGAAGCAACCATCTTCATATCCTATAGGGCTTGATATCTCTAGTTTAGTTTACGATATTTCTTTTTGGAATAAAGAAGAAGAGATCATCCAGGCCATTGAGCCTTTTGATGTTTTCTTGTAGATGGTGGATGGGAAATGAACCCATAATGGGTCTTATTTACGAGGCCATGAATTATGGATCATATTTATGAAGCCATGGATTATGTGAAAGAGACAATAAAGGTGACCATATTTATGAGGCCATGGATTATGGATTATGTGAAAGAGACAATAAATGTGACTTTCAAGGAGAAAGAAAACAAGTATCTTCCCATTTGGAGAATTATTAATGATAGATGGAACAAGCAATTACATTGCCCTCTAGATGAAACTAGGTATCTTTTAACCTTGTGCTAATATTACTCAAAAAAAATTTAGTAGATGGGGTGTAAGAAATGGATTAACTGAATGCATGGAAACATGGTCCCCAATCCTTACACCTCAAAATTCTAAATTATAATGAAAGTGTTAGGCATTAATTGAATGCATGGAATCATGGTCCCCAATCCTTACACCTCAAAATTCTAAATTATAATGAAAGTGTTGATACTTTTGGTAATGTTCACTTGTACATATCTCAATATTTTGAAGCAAGGTTCCGATCTTTCATAAATAACTTTTCTATAGGGGTTTGTGATGTTCCTAACATCCCACGATGTTATCTTCATTGAGTTGGGGTAGCAATGGAGACCATATTTTCTAAGCCAACATTGTTCAACTGAGCCAACATGTAGAAAGAATTCACTATTGATTGGGCTTTAAGGGAATGTAGAAAATGATCTAGGATGGTGCAAATTTGAGTTTTTTGGGTACATTAGAGTAACCAAAGACTCCCTTGAAATTCAAAGGGGTGGGGAGTGCACCCTCCTATCACCACCTCAAGAAGCAGTGTTTTGTGAGGGCTAGGAAATTCAACCCACACAAGACAAAGCTGAGCAATTCATCAACCAAAAAATTTCAAACCAATGAAGAAGACTGTCAAGGTGCTTCAATAAACCCAGGATCTACGACATCACATTTAGACTCCTTTAAAAACAAAAATAGAAAAAAAAACCTTGGTCAAGTTGCATATAATTATCGACTCCTATACATCCTTTCATCTAAATCCCTAACGGAGAAAAAAATAACCTATCAACACATAAGTATAAATATCACAAGTAACCTCATATTATGACACAAAATATTCACAAGGATATCTCAAGGAATGTTTTCATTAACATGTGGAATTTGGGAGTGGTTAATGTCTCTCCTAGGAACTATTGTAAATTGGATATGGATAATCAAAGTTGAGTTATTTGTCCTCCTGTCCTAACCGAGTCATAAAGGGCTCACAAAGGCCCAATGGTAGGAAGCATGACAATAACATTCAACATATGCTAGCTAATTAGAGGGGACAAAGAAGTATTTGTGGAAAGGAGAGTAACAATGAGGGATGCATGTACCTCAAGTTGAAGCTCAAACCCTCAATCCTCACTATATTGAATTTGTTTTAATTCAAGAATAATGTCCACTAGTACAATTGCAGTACAACGACAAAGTTTCATTGTGAGGCAACTAATGTAATTACCAGGTAATGTCTCATTTTCGATTCCCCTTCTAAAATGAGGCTTAATCTTAGTTTCCTATGTCACAATCGACCAGAGGAGTAAAATAAAGGAGCTCCGCCAAATTCTAGAGTTATACAATTCACCCATTCACCATACTCAATCATCAAGATCGGGCCTCGATAGTTCTCCTTTGGTTCCAAAACTCCAACGATTTCTAGTTATTATTATAGTTTTACTAATTACACTAAGGTGTACCATTTGTTTGTTTCTGAGAAATACCCAACTCTGGAATTAATGTAAAAATATCTACAAGATAAGAGATGATGAAAAGTAATCCCTTCGGCCATTGGATTTAATCACTTTTGAAAAGGTTCATTAAATTAATAAAGTGATTTTAAGAAGGCCATTAATTATGAATTAAAAAGTTACTTGAGGGGAAAAAGGTGAAAGGGGTATAAAATAGAGATAGCTTCATACATGTTGATCATCATTTCCACTTTGTAATGAGCTCTAGCAACTTTGAGCGCTTTGGAGTGAACAAACAACAAGGAGGTGAATGATTCCTCTATTGCTGATCCAAGCATGGCCAAGGTGGTGAAATATTCCACCTCACCATTCTACCCAAATGTAATCATTCCAAATGCATCGCTGGGAAGGAGGGCACACCTTGAGGGTTCCCTCAGACAGCATGATTGTTCATGGAAAGAGTTTCCAATTTGGATTTAGGAGTTGGATTTGGTGGAGATCTTGTTCCAGGAAAATTTTCCATCCCTAGGGATACTCTTCTTGAAATTATTGGGGGTTTTCATGCTTCATATTGATTTATTTTCATAGCTGAGCAAATTCACTGAAGGAGGGCGGATTTCTGATGAGAGATGTGGTGGTTTGGGGTCAGTTTTATCATCTACAACAAAGGAAATTCCTCATATGAGTCAACCATTATCTTTCCTACAAGTTAACAACCATTTCATGAATTTTTGGGGCCAAATATAAGCCATGTGAATTGCTAGGGTGCGCTATAGCCAATAAGGGCACAACTCATCTAGGAAACTCAACAGTTGGAGGAAGGAAACAAGTTTGATTTTGTAGATATTCTGCATGCAACTATTGGAGGCTCAAGGAAGCCTAGATATCTTCTCTCTATTGTATATTGGAGGTGCTAACAGCCACAACTTCCATTCTTCTTTATCTATTCCAGATTTGTCATTCTCGTGTACTGAGGTCAGCGTATATATTAAATAAAATTCAGATATGAGTTTTGTGGCTATTCTATTGTTGTTTCTATGTGTTATATTGTTTTTTAAGTTCAGATCTATCATTTCAAACCAATTGTGCAATCACACTTAACAATAAACCCAAAACACAAGCTCCACAAACTACAGTTGCAAGTTGTTTGACAAAAACTCTCAACCAAAAACATTGAAAACTGAAAAATTCCACATAGATCCATTTGGGGATCTTACACATTGGCAGAGTGGTATTAATAAAGTGTACAGAAGATCAAATAAAGTAAGTTTTATCAAGAATACAATGAATCAAAAGAAAGGTGAATTGATAAAAGGAGTTGAGGACTAGGAGTAAACCAAGATAGAATCCATAAAATAGTAACAATGAACAAAGATGTGTCCAGTACAATGTTAACCAACAAATATCCTAATATCCAAGGCCATGGAAACATTGGTGATGAGATTCATGTGAACAATTGGCCAAGGAGTCTTAGGTCCTCATTGCCTAACAGATCTCATAGGGGTAACTTGTTCACAAGGCCTCTTGCAACATTAATCATCAAGAGGTTGAAGAAAGTAGGAAGTGAAATATTATTTTTTGGGATTCGCTGTATAGAGTACATCATTCATGCATGAACCATCTCCCATGAGCATTAGTCACAATGACTAATTTCTCATCAACTTGAATACTCCATTTAATACTCATTGCATTTGGTGATGCTCCCAAGGGTGAAGAAGTGGGATTGACATTGGTAAAATGAATTGCATAGAATCAATCATCACCTCCTAGTCTTTCACCTTATAACTAGGATTTCCTAAGAATTTCACCCATTCCATGACTCCTTTGGCTGAAGCATTCTTAACCATGGAATTTTTCCCCTTTAGTCAAGCCCAATTAGCTTGCTACCCATTTGCAAAAATTTAGATAGTATTGTGCCTTATGAAATATTCATTTAGAGCTCCCTTGAATTTTTATTTAAGCATATGGGGGGCTTTCAAAGTCTAATGTATGAAATATTGAGTGTCGATTCTATTACTTGTAAGTGAGGATCAATTATTGAGGATTATTTATAAAAGATGTCGCATCTCACCTAGGAATAGAGAAAGAAATATTTGATAATCATAATGTATAAGTGTCCTCAATGAGCCATGTGAATATTTGAACAAAGAATGATGGTCCAATGATATTATAATAAAAAAGGCATATAAAAATGAAATTTCCCTTAGACTTGGTCTCACAACCACAAAGTCTATAGGTGAAAATGTTCCCTCAAAATATGATGACCTATCTCCATAGAAAACTTATCAAAATAGGCCCAAAGGTGTGCTAGAGGACCCTCAAGCTATAGGGTGGCTACAACTTGATATACGATGGGGTGTGGATAAGGTTATCTTGAAAAATTAGGTAGAAGTTGTAATAGAGAAGTTTAGTGTGAGAAGTTCCTTGAACTTGGTCCATGTCACCTTCAAACAAGATTTGTAAAAATCCTACAAATACCTATATTAACGATCATCTTGGTGAGATAAGAAGCATTAATAAAGAATTTCAAGGTGGGGGGCCTTCTCTATCAAGATTTATCTACTAGAGAAGAGAAATGATCTTGGCAGATCAACTAGAACCAAAGTCTTGGCTATCACAACAGGGATGTTTGTTGCGGTTTGAATGAGAATCAACCATGCACCAATTTTTTTACAACATGATCACAATGTGGAAAATTATTGATCTTATGAGAGGGCGAGTGCCAAACTACTAAGATAATTGATTGTAGCAACATTTTCTTAGCATGAGTATGTGTTGATAACATAGTGATGAGAACCCTCAATGACACATTACTAGTTTCTTCTCTACTAGGGGGAGTACATCAACCTCAAATGTTAGGAGTGATATCCCCTCTTCTCCTTGCTCAGGTAGAAATAGGTTGCATCCACCTAGGATTACTCCCCAAGACCCTATCATTGTGGACCATTCACCTAAGGACTTTATTCTACAAGCACTAGGTATGGATTATCAAATACACTTGTATCTCGATATTGCTTCATCATTGTCTCTCTTTTATACTAGGTTCTTCCCTCCTTGGATAACGTACTTGTACGCTCAGGTTATGTTGATTCATTTCGTGTTGTTGTATTTTTATTTGGGGGGCTTTTCCTACCCCCTATTTTGATATGGACTTCTTATGATTGGTGTAATATCTAGTCCCTTTGATCTAGTTTGGTATTTAGTCGACATTAATATAAATTCTAATTCATTTCATTTCAATGCTACTCCAACATGTTTGCTTGGTATACGAATTCCAAAGCTCACATGGATAGAGAAGAGAAGAGGTCACTACATTGTGGAAGAGGTGAATCTTAGCCCAAATGTCTTGGAATTGTAGCTGAAAACATGGTCTCTCCTTGATTGTTAATGCCACATAACCCTTACTAGTCTTTCTTCTACTACTAGGGCCAAGGTAAAGAAGAGGTCAAACACTACCCCCATGTAAGTGTAAGAAAATACTATTTCTAGTGTCTTCTCTTTATGAGTAAAAATGATCTTGGACGCTTCCTTTTAGTTTTAAAGACATATTAAAGGGCATAATCTTAGGGTTACCTATAGTTCATGATCATCAAAACAAGAACTAACAATATCAAATTGTATTAGAATGCTCACAACTATGTGAGATAATAAAAAAACGTTGTGAATAAAAATAAAATTGGTAATTGAAATCCTAAAGAGAAAGCAACTGGCCATGTCCTGCAAGGTTCCTTAAATGAGGTCTTCTAGTTCATCAATATAAAGTCCAAAGAGTGTTGATTAAAGAGGAGATCCTTGTTTTGTTCCTAAGGTAATATGTAAAATACAATTTTACCCATTTTGGCATGACCCTGGCCAATAATCCTCTCATAAATTGTCATTACCAACTTCCAAGGAGATCAATAAATCAGGTAGCCCAAAGCCTTGAACCTCTGTGTTAAATATAATGTAACCTCAACAGTTTGACTGTACTCTGCCAGCTATCCTGGCCCGTTGTACTATCATTTCTTGATTTGCTTGAGCCTATTTAGCTCAGCTATTTTTCTTTGCTCCATATGTCCTTTCATTTGTACTCTTTCATTTACATTCCTAATATACTGAATTCTATTTCTGCTCTGCTCTTTCTCTGTATTCTCTGCTTCTCATTTTATCATGGTATCAGAGCTTCAGCAGTAAGCCTCTTCACACAGTCTGGAGAGCAACCCGATCCTAAGAAGCACAGAGCTTTCACTGTTCACGAGAGCATAGGACGCGAGCTTCTTCACAAAGTCTGGAGAGAAAGTCGTTGTCCGCATTCCGCTCAAAAGATCGTAGCAAAAAGAACGCACGAGGAAGCAGAGCGCAATACGCTCAAAATATTGAGTAGTCAGAGCTGAAGAAGGCAGAATCGTTTAAAGATCTCGCGAAATTTCTTCGAATTCGTGAAAGATTGCTACAGAAGGCAGAAATGTTTAAAGAATTTGAGAAATCTTCACAAACTCGTGAAAGATTTAAAGAATTCGTGAAAGATTCACGAATTTCTTGCTTCAAGAGAAAATCTTTGCAAGAACAGCAAAGAACTTGCTAAAGCAGCCAAGAACAGACAGACGCAGCCGTAAGATCGGTCCTGCTAACTGATCTGAGGCGTGAATCGAGTTCAAAAAGGACGAGGAGCACGCAGAAAAGGAAGAAGATTTCCAGCTGTCAGATTTAGCGTAGAGGATCGACAACTTTCGGATCCATGAGAAAGTGCACGAGGTTTAGTCCTCTGGAGTGCACAGGAGAAAAGTCGATTCACGAAATTCTGAAATCGCGGTCGAATTTCGGCATTTCGGAGTTCGGGAGCCAGAGCGTCAAAGGATCAAGGAGTCGCTGCATCGTGAACTCCCGATTCGCGAAATCCCGAAGAGATCAGGACCGTCCATCTGTAGAGGACGCGTGTCAAGAAATCCGGAGGCTCATCGGGGTTTCGGATATCGAGTGCCAGAGGCGGAAGAGTCATTGACACAGGAAGTCCTGGATCATGAAGTCCCGAAACGCCGAAGGACACGTGGCAAGCGATCAAGATATCGGGAGATTCCCGAAGAGAGGTTGGAGGCCATTTCGGCATTCCGGGTACCGGGGACGCAAAGGACAAGAATTCGGGATTCTTGACTCACGAAGTCCCGAAAGGATCGTGAGCCGTCCATCTTGGAGGACAGGTGTCGAAGATCTATATCTACCGGGAATTCGGGCACCGGGAGATCAAGAAGGGAGTTGTGAGACAAGAAGTCCCGACTCCCAAAACTGCGAAAGAAGAAGTCGTGATTGAACGAGCAAAGGAGATTTCGGCATTTCGCTCACCGGGAATGCAAAGGGTAAGTGTTTGAAACTCTTGACCCACGAAATCCCGAAAGGATCTGAGCCGTTGGATCAGGGGAGGCTTACAGCCGTTGATCTCCCGCAGGATTAGAGTTTCGGCATCTCTGAATTAGGTACTTCGGTATTTCGAATACCGGGAGTACGAGAGGGCAGGAATTTGAGCAACGGGATTCGCAAAATTCCGAAACGCGAATTCCCGAAAGCACAGGAGGAGTATTGCCGGGTCACGAAGACAGATTCTGAAAATGTGGATCAGTTTATGACCAGAGTCATGGGCATCGTGAACCAGATCAGATTGACTGGTGAATCCATCACTAATCAACGCATTGTTGAGAAAGTCCTCAGAAGTTTACCAACGAAATTCGAAATGGTTGTTACAGCAATCCTTGAATCCAAGGATTTGTCACGTTTTTCAACAGATGAACTAATCGGTTCCCTGTTGACACATGAGACCAGACTGCATCTCACAGATGAGTCAATCTCCAATGCTTTCAAAATGCAATTCTCCTTCAGCAGAGGGAGAGGCAGAGGGCGAAGCAGAGGTCACCAAGGAAGAGGGAGCAGTTCTAGTAACCCTCACCCCAGTGGAGGACACAAACAATAGCACCCGAATCAACATTTCCAAGGACACAGACAACAAAATCAAAATCAGATTTTCCAGCCTCAAAGAGGCAGAGGAAGAAGATCAAATGACAAATCAAGCATGCAATGCTATTACTGCAAAAAGTATGGGCACTATGAATCTGAATGCAAGAAGAAGCAAGCACATCAACTCTCAGGTAGAGCACATGTGTCAAATCATACGGGAGAAACCTCAGGAGGTATGTTTCTCTCATGCCACAAGTCTGACGAACAACCCAAAGATCTCTGGTTGCTGGACATTGGATGCAGCAATCACATGACAGGTAACAAAGATTTACTTTCATGCATTGATTCTTCAATCTCATCTGATATTACACTTGGAAATGATTCCTTAGTCAAAGTTCAAGGCAAAGGAACTGTACCTATTCTTACTAAACAAAATGAAAAGAAAGACATAAACAATGTCTATCATGTTCCAGATCTGAAACATAATCTGCTAAGTGTAGGACAGCTCATTGAACATGGCTATAAGGTACTTTTTGAGGGAGCATCTTGCAGGATTTATGATAAAACCCCTAGCAAAAAATTGATTTCTGAAATCCACATGACTCAGAATAGGATGTTTCCCCTTACCCTCAGAATTGCAAATCTGATCCAACCATATGCACAAAGTGCAACAACCCCCAATGAAACTATGCTTTGGCATACAAGATTTGGACATCTACCCTTTCAGAGTCTAAGTCTTCTACAAAAGCACTCCATGGTCAAAGGTCTTCCTATCTTCAAAGAGCAAATTCCCCCATGTGAGTCTTGCATACTTGGAAAACATAAGAGAACTAGTTTTCCACAGTCCTCCACTCAAGCTAAACAACATCTCGAACTTGTTCACACTGACCTATGTGGACCAATACAAACAGAGTCCATAGGTGGTAGCTTTTATTTTCTAACATTTATTGATGACTTTAGCAGGAAAATATGGATCTATTTTCTCAGACACAAGTCTGAAACTTTTGCAAAATTCAAGGAATTCAAAGCAGAAGCTGAAAAACAGAGTGGCAAATATATAAAATCTCTCAGATTAGATGGAGGAGGAGAATACAACTCCAATGTATTTGCAAATTTCTACAAATCACAAGGCATTATCATGCAAACTATGGCCAGGTATACTACACAACAGAATGGAGTGGCTGAAAGGAAAAATCAGACAATAATGAACATGGCAAGATGCCTACTCAAAGAGAAAAGTTTGTCAAATACTTTTTGGGCTGAAGCAGTAGCATGCTCAACTTAGCTCTTGAATAGATCTCCAACCACAAAACTAAAGATGAAATTCCCTCAAGAAGCATGGAGTGGGACAAAGCTCAATGTTGCGCACTTAAGGACATTCGGATGTATAGAATACGCTCACATACCTTCTGAATTAAGGAAGAAACTTGATGATAGAAGTGAGAAATGCATCTTCACTAGATACAGTGAAACATCTAAAGCCTACAGGCTTTACAATCCAATCTCAAAGAAACTAATTCTCAGTAGAGATGTAAAATTTCTGGAAAATCAATTCTGGAATGAATCAGAAAATCAGCAAATGGGCAGTCAAAATCCATTGCTGCCCAGTTCTGAAAACACAAAAAATTCAGGACAACAAGTACCTCAACCTGCTCTTCCAAGATTGCAGGTACAAAGACGATCTGAAAATTCTTAGGATGACTCAACTTCAAGCAGAGACTCATCCTCTGATATTCAAAATTAGAGAACTCGAAGTTTGAGAGAAATCCATCAGCAGTTGGATGACATTGAACAACACCATCTTTTTGCATTAATGTCATGTCAACCTACATCTTTTAAAGAAGCAGCTAAGGAGCCACATTGGGTTGAAGCAATGAACCAAGAGATTGACTCCATTGAGAAGAACAAGACATGGGATCTTGTTGATTTGCCAAGACACAAGAAGAGTATTGGTGTCAAGTGGGTGTACAAAACTAAACTCAATGAAAAAGGGCAGATTGAAAAACATAAGGCAAGACTTGTTGCCAAAGGATTCTCACAACAACCAGGTACTGACTATGGTGAAAATTTTGCTCCAGTAGAAAGATTAGACACTGTAAGGACTCTATTGGCCATAGCAGCCCAACACAAATGGAAAGTACACCAGATGGATGTCAAGTCAGCTTTCCTGAATGGTTTCTTAGAAGAAGAAGTTTATGTCGATCAACCACCTGGATTTGAATTCCAAGAGCAGCCAACCAAAGTATATTGGTTGAAGAAGGCCTTGTATGGATTAAAACAAGCTCCAAGAGCTTGGTACAGCAGAATTGACACTTACTTGATCAAAAGTGGTTTCAGCAGAAGCCAAAATGAGCCAACTCTTTACACCAAAACAAATTAGCACGGTAAAATTTTGATTGTATGTTTATATGTTGATGACATGATCTATACTAGAAATCTTGAGTTAACTAGTTTTAACATGCCATGCAATCTAAGTTTGAGATGACAGATCTTGGCATAATGAAATATTTTTTGGGGATTGAGGTTGATCA
>SNQJ01S0209544.1:0-16074 GCA_010110895.2 Picea sitchensis
CTCCCCACTGCCTCAGGAAAGCACTATCCAGAGCCTCAATCCCAACAATAGATCCTGGGGCCAATCCTCTAAACCACTTCCTCACTTCACCATCTAGGCTCTAGACAAAAACTCTCATCCAGACATATTCATTTTCAATATTGAGGTTGTCTTCATAACTGTAGAAAGCAACCAGGTGTTCTTCGGCAGTTATATCTCCTTCCCCAGTGAACTTGGGCATGTATTTCAGGTAATCTCCAGCAGGGAGAGGATTCATAGGATGGGGAAGAACTAAGGGAGCGTATCTGGCAGCGACTATGGCGTCCATTCTATTCAAAGGGGGATTAGCACCAGCCATAGGGATGTTAGGTGGAGGAGAAATTGGAGGAGAAGGAGTTCGCGAAGGGGCTAGCAGGAATAAATCTCGGAGTGGGGTGGGAAACAAGAGGTGATTCAAGGAACAGGCTACCGAGCTCCAGTCAGCAGGTACTCCTCCTTGCGCAGGAGTGGGGAAATCTTCTGCGGCCCTGGGTCTACACCAAGGTATAGCTTCAGGGGAGAGGGGAGTGACAAAGTCTTGTCCCTCTGGTCCCAGACCAGGAGAGGAAAATTCAACAGGAACACTCCCAAAATTTAAGAAACGGAAAATTGTAGAGACAGGCCTATCAAAAATCTGAGGAGGAGAAAAAGGGGCTCCAACAAAAGGGTATGGTGGATTACCTGATTCGGTGATGGACGCTTCTTCCTCAGAGGCCTTTCCCTTTCTGAGCACCGCCTCTGGATCTGTTTCGAGCGTGCTAGAGGCAGTTGTGGATGAGACCGCGTATGCCTGCCTCTGAAAGACACAATTAACAGAGCAGGTTCTTCCCAGCGGAGTCGTTACAATGGAGTCACCAGGTGAAACTTAGAAATCTTGAAAGGCTCTGATAATCCGATGCACCTTCGGATTCAGAGGCTCAATGTCGTTCTACCCAGGGAAAATCTTCAATTTCATCCCCGTCAACGGCGCCAGAAATGTTAGAGTCAGAAGTCACTCCTGGATTGCTTGCAGGAGTAGAGCCCAATGCCCATCAGTCTTATGTCATGATTTGCTTATAAAGGGTGATCAGATGGAGATAATGGCTCTAGGAGGTATCACTCTAACTCAGGAACTGAGTCTGGTACGCAAAGAACATAGGAGGTCTGGAATCCTAACTTCAGCCAGTGGGTTGATTAAAAGATGAGCAGGTGGAAGACTTAGGAGAAGATGAACAAAAAGCTCTGGGCAATAGGCTTGCGGTGGTTTGTAGGGGAAAAAACTCCGAAAGCAGGATCCTCCTGGTTTCAGGGCTTCGAGAAACTGAATAAAGGACTTGACTGGATCCTCCAATTCCAAGTCATTCAGCATCAAAGAAATCACAGGAACTGACTAGAGGCTCCGTAACTATTACAGTGATCCATTACAACATCATCCTATAATAGCTATAGCTCGACTGGATCCTCCAATTCCGAGCTGCTCTAACATAGTGTAAACAAATACATGAAAGAAACTGGCATTCATAAGGCAAGAAGTCTCCAAAGTTCATATATATCCAGAACAACAATGCTTCATTAAAACTTTACAACCCGGGAGCTCTGCTCAACCATCGATGCTTACAAAAGTGGCAAAAATGCCTACATATACTTGGAACAAAGCCCCAGCAGTCAACTCGAGACATCGCATTGAAGACATTACGTCTGCATGTTTACTGTGCATACAATCTATGGACAGTCGTGAACTTCAATCAGACGCAATCGCGCTCTAAAGGACCTGTGAAAGAATTGACAAGCTTACAGTCAATTCCAGACTTTCCATTTATGGAGGAAACGATGTTCAACCACCATCAACTGCCGCAATAACTGCTTCACTGAAATTGGGAAAGACCTCGGTCAACTCTGTATCAACAGGACGTGGAGGCCTTCATGATAACTGGGAGACTTGACATGAAGTGGCGAACGGACGGTGACGAGGCAAGGGTAGTTGGACACGCTCGATGCAGATATGGGATGAGGAGAGGCCATGTGGACGAATGGGCAAAGGGAAAGAGATAGGGAAAACGTACGTGGCAAGATTCACGAGCTTTGAAGTATACGAGCCAGGTGGACGAGACACAGGGATCGGGAAGAGAATATGAGTTGGCATGACACGGGGATGGACGTGGCGGCAAGGGGGCATGTGATGAGGTTTCGATTTTTTCGGGGATTCGGGATTCGCGAGTTTGAGATGCGCAAGCTCCTTGCCTCCTGGATCTATGATATCCCGATGTGCGATGAGCTCCTCCTCTTGGTAGCTAGCCCCTACCGGCTAAACATAGTCAATATGACATGTCCCTGCGTGACCACAGTCAAACTTTCCATCAGGTTTTCGGTGTTCTTGACAACACGATGTTTGTGTCCATGGGTCTTGCGATTCCCCGAAACCCGATGGCCCATGGCCGTTGACTTGTCAGCGGTACACTCCTCGTTGCAAAGTCTACCACCTGTAATCCACTTGCTCTTGCGGTCCCACACGCTAATCCGACGATTGCCAAGATATCGCTTCTCGCGATCTCGCAATTCTGCATGCAAATCTTTGCAGCTCTAACCCATGAACCTCTGAGCTTGCGATGTGTCGATGCCACTTGGCACTGTCTCCCTACAAGGATTGTCCTTCTGACACCTGTCCTCCACTATGATCCGTAGCTCCGTCGGGAAATCGGGTATCGGGATATCGTGATTCCCGCTGACATGTGCATAGGACTTTAATCTCCCTGATCCCCGACTCTGCAGGATCTCTCGCCACGTGCCTCAGCTGACGGATGGCTCTGATTCAGTCGGTCAATTGCGCATCACGATTCACTCATGTAAGAGTTCCATGCCTCCAGAAACTCCGATCCTTCGATGAACTGAAATCCCGACTCTTCTTCTGATGTCTGACGCGTGTCAACGACTAGGGTCCCGTCGATCTTTCGAGACTCGAAAGGTCTCGGCTCTCTTACCCTTTGAAATCTCAATACCACAATTGTTACTAACATAATGTATTGGGGTTATGATTATTTTTATATGAAAATAAAAGAATAAACTCCTCTCTCACTCATAAGGTTTAACAATAAAACTCAGGTCCAGTCAAAGCTCACAACATATATATGGAAATCTGAGATCTTAAAGCTTCCTTTAAGTTTATAACAGTGGAAGTTGTACCAAACCGTTATACTTTTAACCCTTATAGATATCTTATTGCAAAAGAGAAATGAACAAAGATGACATAATGAAAAACTTAAAACAAAAAAATAAATAAAAGAAATACATGGCTCTTAGTGGAATGAGCAATGAATCCAATAAATTTATTCTAATTGTTTGAGAAAATTTACAACAACCACACATGCTTTACCACAGAAAATGCAACCTTCCTGCCCTAAAATCTTCCTATAATTCTCCCCGCTTTATTTCTCTCATACAAACCCTCTCTTAATAATTATCAATTCAATCACCACAAAATAGAAAGTTGTTCCAAGACAGTTTGATGAAGATATTATTTTCTATTTTTGGGAGAAAAATCTTCCTTTTTCTTCCTGAAACTCTAATTCAGGAATCCTAGAGCTCCAAGTGGTAACAACCTTCCATAAAATATGCGATAGTATCCACACCATTATCATTAAAAATCTATCAAAATCAGAAAAAAACCTCAAGCCTGAAAATTATTTAAACTACTCATACGAAGAAAAGGAAATCAAAATTGAAAATAGGTCCTTAAATATGAACTCAAACCGTCTTTAGGCTATTGAATTATTGAAAAATGGACAATATGGTAATGAAATGATAACAACAAAACTCTCTAACAATTAAGCTTTTCTAAAAATCCACACATGAAACTCAATTTGTTTCAATTTTGTGGCCTATTTTCTGCTAAATTTTTGGAGCAATTTTCTTGCAAATTTGTCAAAACAAACATTCCTAGATTAGTCTCCTCGATATAATTTTTCCAACAAGGTATCATGGGCCTGATTTTGTGCCCCATATCTCAAGATATGACCTCTGGAAATCAAGGTACTATAACAACTCAATGCAATTTAGCGAGTGGTAAGTGCATTTTCCATAATGGTTAAAAAATCAAAAAGTTTAGTTTGGCATACATGGGAGGAGAGTGGAGATTAATGTTTATATTGTTTTATGGTTATGCAATGGTTTGTGTGAGAGAGTGAAGAGGGTATGGTGGAGGGAACATAGGTTAGTTGTTTTGTGCTAACCCATACTTATTAAAATATAATATTAAAATTTAAAGTGAATGAGGTAAGGATTTAGGTTTAGTGTAGTCTATGTAGAGTCTAGGCTTAGGTTAGGTTTTTAGGTTTAAAGTGAATGAGGTAAGGTATTAGGTGGAGTGTAGTCTACCTAGAGTCTAGGCTTAGGTTAGGTGAGGTCGAGTCTTAGGATAGGGTAGCACGTGGGTGGGTTAGAACTTAGGTTAAAAATGAAACATAATATATACATATGTAATATGGGATGGGATGTCCGGTGATCGAGATCTTGTGTTTAATGATATTTGAGAACTAAAACCCTTAACATATATATATATATACAATGATTAGAACCTACAACCCGAAGACTTGATGTGGTGCTCTTGTATAAATAACATGTGTCACATGAGGTGTCATATAATAGTTGAGACTCGATAGACNTAAAAAGAAAATATATAATAAAATAATATAATACAATATAAAAACAAATAATAATATATAAAAAATATAAACAATATATAAATATAATATAAATATAATAAATAATATATACACAATGATCAGAACCTAAAACCCAAAGATTTGATGTGGTGTTCTTGTATAAATGACACGTGTGACGTGAGGTGTCATATAATAGTGCCGTGGCATGTGAAAAAATATCTAGGTTTAAAGTGAATGAGGTAATGTCTTTAATATAAATATAATAAATAATATATATACAATGATCAGAACCTAAAACCCGAAGACTTGATGTGGCACCCTTGTATAAGTGACATGTGTCACATGAGGTGTCATATAATAGTGACGTGGCATGTGAACAAAAATCTAGGTTTAAAGTGAATGAGGTAAGGTCTTAGGTGGAGTGTAGTCTACACAGAGTCTAGGCTTATGTTAGGTTTAAAGTGAATGAGGTAAGATCTTAGGTGGAGTTTAGTCTACCTAGAGTCTATGCTTAGGTTAGGTGAGGTCGAATCTTAGAATATGGTAGCATGTGGGTGGGTTAGAACTTAGGTTAAAAATGAAACATAATATATACATATGTAATATGGGATGGGATGTCGGGTGATCGAGATCTTGTGTTTAATGATATTTGAGAACTAAAGCCCCAACATCTGGAGACTCGATAGACAAAAAAAAAACAATATAAAATAAAAACAAAATATATAATAAAATAATATAATATAATATAAAAACAAATAATAATATATAAACAATATATACAAATAATATAAATATAATAAATAATATATATACAATGATCAGAACCTAAAACCTGAAGACTTGATGTGGCACCCTTGTATAAATGACATGTGTCACGTGAGGTGTCATATAATAGTGACATGGCATGTGAAAAAATATCTAGGTTTAAAGTGAATGAGGTAAGGTCTTTAATATAAATATAATAAATAATATATATACAATGATCATAACCTAAAACCCGAAGACTTGATGTGACACCCTTGTATAAATGACATGTGTCACGTGAGGTGTCATATAATAGTGACGTGGCATGTGAAAAAATATATAGGTCAAGTCTTAGAATATGGTAGCACGTGGGTGGGTTAGAACTTAGGTTAAAAATGAAACATAATATATACATATGTAATATGGGATGGGATGTCGAGTGATCGAGATCTTGTGTTTAATGATATTTGAGAACTAAAACCCCCAACATCTCAAGACAAGATAGACAAATATATATAATACTAATACTAATACTAATACTAATACTAATAATAATAATAATAATAATAATAATAATAATAATATAATATAAAAACAAATAATAATATATACAAAAATATAAACAATATATAAATATAATAAATAATATATATATAATGATCAGAACCTAAAACCCGAAGACTTGATGTGGCATCCTTGTATAAATGACATGTGTCATGTGAGGTGTCATATAATATTGATGTGGCATGTGAAAAAATATGATTAGATGTTGATGTGGCCAGGATATAATAACACATGGAGGTGTCATGGAAACACCACCTACAAATTTTTTCCAAGTCAGTGTTGCTACGTAGGCTACCACGTCATCATGCCAACTCATAAAAACAATGGAAAATGCCAAACTTCAAAAGGCCATAACTTTTGATCCGTGAGTCGAAATGAGGCGAAATTTATATTGTTGGAAATCTCTCGAGGAGATGAAGATGATGGGAAGGTTAAAAATGGCAAATCATAGAAACTAAAAAATGTTCAAAACCGGAAACCAAAAGAAATCCAATGCAATATTTCGAGAAATTTATATGGGGCCGCTTCATTTTCAAGAAATATTAGGAAGAAGTGTTGAGGCCTCCACAAAACACTATGATATAAAAGAAAAATCAAATCGAACCCTTAAGCAAATAAAATTAAAAATATCTATAATAAAAATTTGAATTTTTTATTTAAAATTTTAACCTATGATACAACATTGGGCATATGCTTTGATATGATCTATGCGAGTGGATCTAGTTGATGTATCAGTATTAGTGAATTGACAGAGACATTGACCGAGACAGTGTCAGAGACAATGACAGGGACAATGCCATGATTGACTTGTTACAGGTTGATGAGACAATGATAGTGGCAGGTCGAATTAGTGACAGTGGCAGTGACGATATCAGTGGTAGTGACAAGTTGAGTCTACACTTATATTTCAGAGCCACAAGACATGGAAAGGAAAGGGAGTTGTAGCCTCCTTCTGGTTGGAGCCAGAGAATCCATGGAATTGGAGCTTCCTTCAGGATGGAGCTTGTAAATAGGGGGTTGGAGCCTCCTTCTAGTTGTAACCAGAGAATTCAGGGAGTTGTAGCTTCCTTTAGGTTGGATCCTGTAAATAGGGGGTTGGATCCTTGTAACACACCCAACCCCTTAAGTACCTTTTTAAGGGATGGGGCATCCAAATTTCACTTTCCTCCATCATCTTGAATCCTCGTCTCGAGATCTCCATCACCTTTTTCTCGTCAAGATATTTCCAATGACTATTACCATGCTCAAATATGAGCTCTAGATTGGAATTTATGCCCTTCTGAAGCTCTTCAAGCATCATTGGTCAAAGGCCATGTGGCACCCACGTGGGTTCGCCCCATTCATACCTTTCCACCTGGAACGGGCTTGAACATGGTTGTCATCCCTCAATGATGACATAACCATTGAAGAGGCGGTTACAGGGGATGTTCCCTGCACCTTCGTGATCATCGAGCCTTCAACCCTTCATCCTTCCTATCCATGTATGAATCATTCCTGGAGTCCCGAAGTCCCAAAATCCTGCCACGTGGCTCCGACCTTTGGTGAGGTTCCTCATCGTGTTGTTATGAATATACCCACAAAAATCCCAAACTCTCGAGGTCTTGCCATGTAGCTCCGGACTTCGACCCTTTTGGAGCATACATCCTAGCATCCCAAACCTCCCGGAGTTTCAAACTCCTGAACTCCCAGGGTCCCATTATTCATTTGGTCAAGCAACCACGCACAAGGGGGTGACATGTGGCAGAAGACGAAGATGACGTGCGGCCCTATTAATGGAAGACATGTGTCACATTCCAATTGGCATACGAGTTATGTAAAAAGCATGAATCAAGGTGACACATGGCTTTTTGAACATGGGTCCACATCACCCTAGGTGTTGTCAACGTGCCATGTCACTACGGATGGACAGCCTCCGGAAGTATCTAACCTCTCTTATATGTAAAATCTCCCGAATCCCCAAAGTTCGAACTCTTACCATCCACCTCCCATTATTGTTTTATCCCACGATTGAGACAGGTCCATGTAGATCCCCAGATCTACAAACTTCGTTGCTTCGTGACTTCGAATTACAAGGGTTTGGTTGTGTAATTTCCTTTTTTCTTCCAGAGTGGTCAGCGTCGAGCTGACCACGGTCTAGATCCAACGGCCAGGAGGGATCCTAACGCATCCTTGGATCGACGGTCCTAGTCTCTTCACAACTTCGACGTTCGGGGGTTTTACCCATTTAACACTAATTTTCCCCTGGAGTAGTTCAGCGTCGGATTGACCACAGTCTAGATCCAACGGTCAAGAGAGATATCGAAGCATCCTCGGATTGACGGTCTGCATTACTTCACGAGTTTCACATTCGAAGGTTCTAACTTTTTAATTCCCTTTCTCTCTCGGAGTAGGACTTCGCTGAAGTGATATATGCTAATCCTTCCACTAGTTTATCGGATGGTTGGGAGAGGTTCTCATTGGACTCTTGAGATCAACGACTCACAACTCTAGCTCCAGGGTCCCTAGGTTTCAGTTTTAGGCCACTCCTAGAGGGACACCTGTCAACTCGAAACATGTTGGCAAGATGTGTGGCACATGTCTCAGGTCACCGACATCTCTTTACCATGTCACAAGACCACCACACATGGAAACATTATTACTCAACATGTGGACCCCCATGTGCTATCGACGTGATACCCACGTCCCCATGATAAAACAACCGAGAGGGGTCCCAAATGATCCTTAGATCGACGAACCACATCACTTCGTGACTCCGACATTCGGGGGTTTTGGTGTTATAACACTTATGTTCTTCGGAAGTGGTCAACATTGGACTGGCCACTACGTAGATCCAATGGTCATAGGGGATCTCGAATACCCTCATATCTACAGCTCGTGTTACTTCGTGTCCGAGGGGTGGATCGAGGTTTAGCAAGGGGATGAATCCAACGATTAAGGGTAACTGAATGCCAACTTTCAGTCATCCATCAAGTTACCAGTTTAATAGGTCACCTTCGGTGCAATTTGTATTTTATGAGGATTCCAACATCTTGGAGCTCCGGACCTCCGAGGCCCCGAAGATCAGAAGGCTTAACTCTTGTTGGGCATAGTGTTGGGTTCCATGGTCTTGGTGATATGGTCCAAGGACATGGGCATGAACCCACGATTACTTGGACAATTTGTTTGAAGGAAGCGCCCTCCATTCACATAACTTAGGTTCTAAAATAGGGAATGGTATTTTCGAAGGATCAATAGGACTGTAACAGTCCCGTAGAGTCTAGCCCGAATCTAGGACTGTGAAGTTGATCACTAGGAAAATTACCTTGAGGATTTCCCAACCATCCCAGAGGCTACACTTGTCATCTTACAACTATTCGAAGGAAACAATTTACAGAAGAACAATAAGCACTATTTCCATCAATTTCACGCGATGCACAATTTATCACAATTACAGACATTCAAATCATGCATTTCAATTCAAGTGCACAGAGTAAAAAAAATACTTATCTATTACAGTCAATCACTGACCAACTGAATGTGGGTGTTCTCCTTTCCACCCAACCGTAGGCTCAGAGGCATTAATTCTTAGCACTATGGCCAGCCCCGTGCCAATCCATGATATCACTAGGGAACTTTTGCAGTTTCTCAGAGGTTCTTTCTCTGTCACAACCTCTGCGAGGTTTATCAGATTCTCCCTCAACATCAAGCTCACGACCTTGTGCTCAGGTCCTATTTTCTGCAAATTCTCAGAGATACTTTCTTTAGTTCTCTCTAGTAACCAGAACAATTTAATCTTCCAGTTCTTCTCCTCAGCTAGAGAGCCTCACACACTCTTCCTCTTTCTCTCTGCATATCTGGGTCACACCCCATCCCGATGTGTCTCCTTCTTGTCCGTCTTCGTGTGTATTCTTGCACACCTTTTTCCTTCCCAAGAAGGTTCTGGACCTGTCTTGTTCCTTCTGTCAGAAGAAACTTGGGTCAGTCTGGGCCTGCAGGAAAACTACACTCTTTGGTACTTCATGATGATGGTATTCTGTCTCCTCAGCCAGACTGTCCATGCTTCCATTCATGGGGGCGGTTGATTGTTCAACCACCAGTCCTTCTTTCATTAACTATTTTTTTCCTTGGGATCAAGATGAGACTTATTATTTCAGCAAGGAGAATTTGGGTCATTTTGACATAGTGAAACCTCTCTATTGTTTCCTCACTCTTTCCTCTAGTGATATCATGGCCAGTACTTCAAGTCTTCACTCCCATAGTTAGTTATTGGCAATATAAAAAATAATACATTTACATTGTTTCCATTCCATAGAATGGTGATCATAATTAATGATTAATTACAAGCTAGGGGAAACATGGGTATTACAATCCCCTCCCCCTTAAAAGGAACACTGTCCTTGGTGTTCTTTCTCAGTAACACTTGGCATGCCTTTGTCATTCAGATGCTTCAAAAATCTTGATCCTCTTTCTTGGTCAGACCCTTTCTAGACTCTTGGCCTTCGTCACCTACCTTCAATAATCTTGGACAACAAGCATATTAATCACAATTACATGCAAAAACATTTTATTGTTGTGCAAAATTCAAGAGGAAAATTGCTTAATCTAGCACAATACTTATCTGTGCAGTTCGTGGATTTTCATCCATGTGGATGTCTTGTTATCTCATCTCATTATTTTTCCTTGACATACCCATTATGCGCATGATCCCAATCAATAATTTATAAGAATTATTAAAGTCTCATCTCCCTTACGGTCACTCACCCTCCAGGCCCAGGTCCAGGCATCCCATTCTCTGCTATACAGTTACTTGAGAAATCCGTCTTTCCTTGCCAAGGATTTCTCGCAAAGGAAAATTTTTAAAGACTTGATTGAGCCTTACAGTCAAAGCGTCCCTCATACTTTCTCTGTTGAGGCATACCTCTGACTTGTGTTTCCACAACACAACATATTCTAGGGTGATCATGGCTTACCACTTGGTTCTCCTGTCTCAACAATAGCCTTTTTCATGATTTCCATATTGAAAACCTTCACCTATCCTCCCGAGACATATCTTTTCTGTCTCACCTGTATCACAGGTATACATAAATTATGAGATATTATCATCAATTTCAAATTCAAAATTTTATTTCAAATTTGTCACTCACAGATTTCCAAATTCCACATTTATTTTCAGATTTGTTCCACACAGGAACCAGATTCACAAGTATGAGAATTTCCTTCCCATAGTAGTTTATCTCAACATACAATTGATCTTCCTTATAGGATTACAATACTACCATATCCAAGACCCCTTTCTTCCTGCAATTTCAACATTTCCCATCCAAACAAATTGTTAGTTTCCATGCTCATTATATTTTCAAAACTGTGCACACTAACAGTCTAAGTTATTTCATCTATTCAAGGGTACAAAGAAAAAATAAATATCATTATTTACGTATGCATCCTATCAAAATACCAATTGTCCAAATGTAACTCAAATATCAGTTGAATTTATTCAGTGTGCCAATATTTATGGCCACATCCATACCCAATGTACTCTTACGTTGGGTTCAAGTTTTTCATTCTTATGACAAACAACTTTCCATGGTGTGTTGGAGCTCAACCAACCTCTTCACCATAGGTTTAAACATTCTCATTCACTCTTACAATAGGACTATACTACCTACTACAGGCTGATCACGATCCCAAATCAACACATATGAAACTAAAAAATTTCTCTTGAATGCACCCAAGCATTCTTCCTTCATCAGTAACCAGGGTGTCAACACTCATGGAAACCCAAAATTCTCTTTTCTTTAACACCTATACAATTCAAGTAGAGTATTGGCAGGTCCTCCTTCCTTAATGGGCAATCTATTATCCGCCCTCCTTTGAAAACATGCATTTCCTTAATGCATCTCATGCAATGTGTTAACTATGAGCACCTTTATCCCCAATCTCCCTAGATGGGTCATTGTACCCATGGCCTTACTCATGCATTTTATTTCAAGGATTATAACTCATCCTTGACCGACATAGAATTCCTTTGCTTGAGGTTGTCCATCATTGGAAACTGTCTTTCTCAACAACTCCAATTTATTTCTACACATGACATACACCACAAATATATTAGTCGTCGTGTAGATAAAAATGCTTGTATCATAGAATTCAAATCAATAAAACATTTTCAGATATGTCCTAACATATCTTTATGCACTTCATCACATTATCCTTGATGTTTCCATGAGTGAAACACAAACAATTATCAATTGTTTCTACAGTCATACAACCATCAACATCCTTATGCAAAAACACTTACCTGCATTAGTAAATCAATCTCCCGTACCAGAGAAATACAATAAACAACAAGGAAGGGTTCAATGATCTTTTCCCTCATCCAACTCCTTCCACACAACCCTAGACTTTCAGTCCAACTGAGTTATTTTCCAATTCCTCACAGCCTTTACTTATCACGACTTAACCAAGCCTATTCATTTATTTATTTTTCTTTTTCTAGCTGTACTTGTTTCCACAATTGCTCTTCTAAGGCTTACAACCCTGTTAAACAATTCAAAGCTTATATGGTGAGAAAATTATTCCCCCTTTTTCTCCTTCTTTGCTTATGCAATCTACTCCCTGCTGGGATCTTCATGCTCCTTTCCTTAAGAAGCCTTGGTTAGGCTCACCCTAACCCATTGGATACATCAACATTATCCAATAGAATACTTTTTGTTCATAATGAATCATGAACTTGTGCATTTTGCACATCACCATTCAGTTATCAGAATGGTAAACATTCATTTGTCAGTCTTTCACTCATACATTTTTTTTTAGAATGTAATCCAGGATTCTTATATAAATAGACTTGCAGATCATTGCTTAATTCTCAACAATCATTAAGGTTGTGATTGCGTTCTCCTGACAGCGTATTTACACAGTTCCTTCACATGGAATTCCTTTGGCATGAAGCTCCCTTATGGTATATCCATCACTATCTTTGATGGCCTCAACCTTGAATTAGCTTCAATTGTTTACCAAATATTCCATAAGGAATATAAACATGCATCCTTGTTATGCATCCATTTTATTTATCCACACATATTCCTTGTTTTTTTAACTTACATTCATGACGTACTTAACCACATGCATAATCATAAGTGTATGTGTAGCTACCATATGTATATTTCACAAATCACATACATATTTACTTTAAAATTATTCAACTCATGATTGTTCACAATCATTCTCATGAAATCCTTGAAGGCATAATCATTTTGCCTCTTATCATGACAACAAAGCATTCTTGCTCATTTACTCTTTCACCTATTTATACTAGCCTCTCCTGAGGAAATGGATCACATCCCTCTTAGGTTACCATTTACAACATAACTTGCATGACTTTTCAGAATGGAGTCATCCATGCATCCATGGTATTCATTTAATCTTGGTAAGTGCAATTATTTCCTTACATTTCACTCATTTAGGCAGTCACATCGTGTCTTTAGCATACATATACTCTTACATCATACATGTGCATAAGTTGCACATTTAATATCATTCACCCGTATCTATTTGGTCTTAATATCAGTCTTCATATCAAGAAACCTCACAATGCATTAAATCCATGTACTCAAGCATATACAAACATAGCCCAAACATTCATCATGCAAGCTCGTTTCTTGCACCCTTTCCATGTCATTCATAAACATGGACATATCATACTTCCAGATCCTCCTCCCAAGGATATTGTTGCCATCCTTATGGCAAGTCTCATAGAGACACTCAACATTGAGCTTCTCTCTTAGTTGAGAGTTTGCAGTCATATTATTCTTTTAAGCATGTATACACATATTTGTATATAGGTAGGTGCATAGCTTGCACCTTTTTTGCCTCATTCATTCACATTGATATTTTAGTTTTAATATTAGTGTTCTTTAGTGAGAGATTACAGCCAATCATGTGACTAGTCTCACGGTCATAATTCATATTGATGTTTCCCTCTCTACATGGCAATAACCAACAAGGGTCACTTTTCCCCTTTCTACTATACAAACCTTCCATAATTCAAAATTTAGATAGGTAGTTATGGTATCGCTCAAGGAAGTAATATAACCACTTCTAGTCTCTTCTTCATGCCTCAATTCATTCTTGGTCAACACATCTCCACAAGGGAATATTTTCCTAAACTCCCTCTTATAGATATATGAGTATACCACGCCATATCCACATGGCTACCATCCACCTATGGATGTCAATATGATCCATTCGTCATATAGAAGTGTCCCAATACTTTCTTTACCACATTCATGATCAACATTTCATTAACCATTCTACCTTATCCCCATAAGGAACTATGTACTCAACATCATCAACCTTTTACTTATTCTTCCATAATCAGATCATCACTAACCATATGATCTATGCCATCACCATATTCTACATTCAATGACATACTATGATAAGTATATATGCATGTCATATGCATGATCTATCCTTATGATATGTATTTGGACATATCTTCGTGCACCAAGCATTATACCCATGTCTGCAGTGCAGACGAGTTCCACTTACTTACCTCTTGCATTTTCATGCATAGACCTACCCTTAGCTAACACAAATTTACACTGCTTTAGCACAACCACGAACTTTTGAATTTTCTCATGTCATTCCACTTCTTCCATGTCTTCTTTTATTTTACAAGGGGGGTTTACCCTAGTAGGAAGTTCTTTTCATTTATGACAAGTCAAGTAGGCTAATCTCACCTACTTCCATAAGGCCTCTAGACATGGAGGATTGTACTCCCGATGCCATATCCTTCATTTAATCAACACTTTTAATTAACATATGCTTCATTAAGCCCACTTTTTAGGAAATTCCTACCACCTATTCAATCCATTTTCCCTCTAGACTCAAGTCTTCCTTAGAACAGGTTTATGCCATTTGCATCCAAGTTTTATTATTAATACCCATCGACATAGTCCCACTTTTGTAGGACTAGCTATCATTTCCCAAAAGAAATGATAGGCTTCTTTTGCCATAATCTAGTATGATTCAATCTTGTTGGTAAAATCCCAACTGAATTTTAATCTGCATCCTTCTCCTTGAGGAAATTATGAAGATAATTTACATACGAAAATAATACTCTCAACGGGCTCATCTTAGCCTTGGTAAACTAATCTTATGGTTGTTCCCTCGTCCATCCAGGCCTATGTTTGAATCATGCTCAACTATATAGGGTAGGGCAGGGTTCCCTCTCCCTTAAAGTTTTCTAAGAAAGAAAATATAATCACTTGACTCTTTCGTGAGCCCAAGTAGGGCAAGTGTTTTTTCCTTCTCTGATACAAATTTGTAACACACCCAACCCCTTAAGTACCTTTTTAAGGGACGAGGCATCAAAATATTTCTTTCCTCCATCATCTCTAATCCTCTTCCCAAGATCTCCATCACCTTCTTCTCATCAAGATATTTCCAATGACTGTTACCATGCTCAAATTCGAGCTCTATATTGGAAGTTATGCCCTTCCGAAGCTCTTTAGGAATCATCAGTCAAAGGCCATGTGGCACCCACGTGAGTTCGCCCCATTTGTACCATTCCACATGGCACCGACTTGACCATGGTTTTCATCCCTTAGTAATGAAATGGTCGCTGGAGAGGCAGTTATAAGGGATATTCCTCGTGCCTTCACGATCACTGGGCCTTCGGCCCTTTGTCCTTCCTATCCATGTCTGAACCATTCTCGGAGTCTCGAAATCCCATAATCCTGCCATGTGGCTCCGTCCTTTGGCGAGGTTCCTCATTGTGTTGTTATGAATATATCCGCAAAACTACCAAACTCCCGAGGTCCTGCAACGTAGCTCCAGCCTTTGACCCTTTTGGAGCATAAATCCTAGCATCCCAAACCTCCCGGAGTTTTGAACTCCTGAAATCTCAGGGTCCCATTAGCCATTAGGTAAAAAAACCGTGCACCAGGGGGTGACATGTGGAAAAAGACAGAGATGGCGCATGGCCCTATTAATGGAAGAGACATGTCACATTCCAATTGGCATATGAGGTCTGTAAAAATCATGAATCAAGGTGACATGTGGCATGTCGAACATGGGTCCACGTGTTGGAAATACTAAAACAACTGAGAGGGGGGGGGGGGTGAATCAG